>CAUYQV010160767.1:0-12590 GCA_963574575.1 Galagoides demidoff
CCTGCCTCAGCCTCCCAAGTAGCTGGGACCACAGGCGCCCGCCACAACGCCTGGCCATTTTTTTTGGTTGCAGCCATCATTGTTGTTTGGCGGGCCCGGGCTGGGGATTCGAACCTGCCACCTTAGGTGTACGTGGCTGGCGCCTTAGCCGATTGAGCCACTGGCGCCCAGCCAAGTTAAAGAAATTTTCATCTATTCCTAATTTTTTTTAAAAAAATCAAGATTTTTATCTATTTAATGTAAAGAATAGAATGTATAGACTTATCAGACTAAGTCAATTTTGTGTTTCCGGAAAAAAAATCAATTTGCTCACTGCATATAATCTTTTGAATATAAAATTAGATGTTGGTCAGTATTTATTTAGTATTTTTACATCTATTTTCACAAGTGTAAGGGAGCTAAGGGAGCTGTGATTTCTCTTTTTTCTTTCAGAAATTTTCTGATTTGAATGTCAAGGTTATATTTGCATCACAGAATAAAATAAGTAGTAAACCGTTTGTTAGTGTGTAACCAGGATGAGTTTGTATAAAGTGTAGATTAGCTTTTGAGCTTTGCTAAAGGACACTTGGAAGAACTTCCAAAATGGGAGTTATCCTTGTGGGGAGATTTTTAAATTACAGCTTCAGCTTCTTAAATATGGGACTATAGATAGATCCTGTTTCTTTTCCTGTCACTTTTAGCAAGTTACATTTGTCTAAGATGTTTATTTTATTATATTACATAAATTTTTTAAATATTGGGATAAAATTATATGTCAAATAACTATTATATTTTCATCTTTGCTCTCTATAATTATTCCCACCACATTTTTGCCTCATCTAAAATCATATGCTGAGAAAAGTTTTTTAAGATTTCCTCACATTTGAATAACAATTTAGACTGATATGAGCCTCAAGTGTCAATCTGTAATCATGTACTAAGTTTTGCTTACAAGAATTTTTATTTGCATTTTATGATTTGTCAACATTTTTGGAGATTTATAAATTTTGTTACCTTTTTCAAATAACTATCCTTGGTGTTTTAACCGTTCATTTTGTTTATTATATCCCTTTTTGTATTTTATAAAATTTTCATCTTATTTCGAAAATTCTCTTTATATTTGTGATTATGTTTGTTCTATTTTCTTTTTAATTTATATATTTACATGTGTACATTTCATAATATAAACTATAAATTTCCCCCAAGTAAAACCTTTTATTGTTTCTCACATATTTTAATTACTATTATTTATAAAATATTTTTTGTGTTTTTAACAATTTCTTCTTTGATTCCTATATAAAATATGTTTGAAAACTTCTGAATGCATGATGATTTATTAAATATACTTTTTCTAGTGAATGCTAGTTTAATTATGTTGATATCAGAATTATAAAATAATCTTTATAATTACATTTACTGGTATGATACATACATAAAGCAAAACTAATACTAAATGACAAATTTTGTTTTTAAACCTATTTTGCCTGCTAGAATATAGTGTCTCCAGCCTTCTTGGCTACTGATTTCCTCTGTGTATATTTTTTGATCTATTATTTTGTTTTGTATCATTCCATTCCCATGTTTAGGCATTTCCGCTTAATATTCTCTAATGAGATTTTACCCATTTCTTCTTTTTAAAATCCAATCCAAATCAGTTTTTAGCAAACGAGTTTTATCCTTCTGTGTTTATTTTCATGTTACTATAATTGAACAGCTTTTTCTCCCCCCACCTTGCTTTCTAATTTAATTTGTCGAACGTGTATCTAATCCCTTATAATCCCATATCCTCAACGTCCCTTTAGTCCAGGCACCATGTGTCTTGCCCTTCCCGCTCCAACTTTTCTACATATGGGCTTCAGATAGTTTTTTAATTTGGGGAAACTACCAAAAGAAGTAGGTTTTTGTTCCTTTGTTTTTGGTCTTTAGCTAATTTTTAACACATAGCTTCTTTGAGGATGAGATATGACTATTCAGACTTCTTTGTTCTCTGACACCCTCTGGGCTAGATTTTCTTCTTTTACAATACCAACTATGAACTTGTTTTCATAGGGTATGTTTTCATAAAAGATGTCCTCAGGCCTTCTATGCCTGTGACAGGTATTTTTAAATTTACACTCATACTTGGAATGAAAATTTTGTTAAGGTTCTGAGCTCAAGGTTTTTTCTCTTTGTGCTAAAAAAAAAAAAAAAAAAAAAAATTCTTCTAGTACCTTTCATCCGTGGATGCTGTTGAAGGATCTGCTGTCAAACTAATGACTTCTTCCTCTTTAGATGGCTTGTTATTTCTCTTTAAAAGCTTTTGGAAATGTTTCTGAATTCGTCTCAGCTTGATTTATTATTATTATTCCTATCATCTTTTCTGTTTAGCATTCTTATTACTCCATTTCAACTTAGTGCTGTTGTCTTTAATTCTGAGTAATTTATTTCTATCATGTCTCCAAATAGTTGATTGTCTCTCATCTAAAGGTCCTTTGTATATAGATATTAATTATCCTCTTTCTATAATTTAGATTTTCTTTTATAAATTATAATTTCTTTATCCTTTTTCTCTTCATTCTGGAAATTCCTCAGTGTCATCTTCCACTCAATTTTATGTTCAGATTCTATAACATACTATTTCTCTCTTATTTGATGTTCTTTATTTCAATTATTGTTTTCACACTAAATACCTCACTTGCTTCTTATTTTAAAATATTGTTTTATGTTACTAGCATACTTTTATCTTTCTTTTGACTGTATTTTTACTTTGTATTTTAAAATTGTTAATGTCTTTGCTTCTGACAGTGTCCAGTTTTTTAAACTGTTGTTAAAGTATTTCTGAGCTCACATTTCCCTGGGAACTTCTTGCTTTTTTGTTGAATAATACGTCTATAAGGGCTAGATCCTCTTCTTGGTCAGCCTAGAGGAACTCCAATAAAGAGGAAAGACGGTCCCCAGATAATGGACCTCCAGGCAACTAATCAATCCAATTTGATATCTCTCTTTGTTCAAATCTCATTTTTATCCTCATGTCTCTAGGAAAAGCATTATCTGGATTTGCAGCACATCAGTCCCAACAGTTTAGTTGCACAGGAATGTGTGATTTCATCCCCGAAGCTACCTGGGCACGGCTGTTTCAGCATCTTTTCATGACTTCAGGCTTTTATCCTGCACAGAAATCACTCCTGCAGAAAACTATACCAGAAGTTGAGATACTGGCCTTGGCTTTTTTCAACGAGGAAGCAAATGTTTATTTTCCTAAGGAAAATAAAGCAGATAAAGCCAAGGGGAAAACTCAAACCCCTCCAGAATGCCCCCCATCCCACCCTTTCGATTATGACAGCCACAGACAAATAACACATGAAAATCTTTCTTCTTTACACTTGTTTATTTATTCATTTCCCCTGGATTTTATCTTCCCTCCCTAGTTTCTTAGGTGTTGATCTTTTAGAGGGAAGCATTAATCTACGATAATTTAAGATTTATTATTTAATAGGCCCACAAAATAGGTATTAATTACTATCTATTTATTATTCCATTAAGAAGGACATTAGGATTCAGAGAAGCTGCATAATTTACTTCATATGACAGGACTAGTAATGGAAGGTCTTACTTTAAAACTACCAAATTTCTCGACTTAGACATATGTATTATAACATTTTATGATTTTTAGAAAGAAAGGAAAACATACGAGATTTTTATTATTGCTAAGATGCACATTGTTTTATATAAGTATATATGGATGAAATCTTAGATTTGATCCTATATAGCTGTTATAATCCAATTTTTGACTGTAAAATTCATTATACTTAACCAAGAAAAAAAATTAAACAGTCTTTTCCTTCTAAATATTCCACCTGTTTATCAGAAAACTACATTGAGTCATTTGTTATTTATAGCCCTATTGCCACAAAGAAATTAATAATTGCAGCTGTGCCCATAGCTCTGTGGATAGGGCACTGGCCACATATACTGAGGCTGGCAGGTTAGAACGTGGCCCAGGCCAGTTAAAACAACAATTGCAACTGCAAAAAAACAGATGGGCATTGTGGCGGGTGCCTGTGCTACTTGGAAGGCTGAGATAAGAGAATCACTTAAGCCCAAGAGCTAGTAAATGGTATGAGCTGTGATGCCACAGCTTTCTACCAGGGGTGACATAGATGCTGCCACCACCCCCCCAAAAAAAAAAGAAAGGAAAGAAAGGAAAGAAGGAAAAGGAAAAAAAAATTAACCACTGGGTGAAGTAGAGACAGCTTCTTTGCATCTGGCCATGGTGAGATAAGGGAGAGAAGACTCTAGGCAACTCTGGCTGTGGGCTCTGCCCAGAAACATCCCTTCTGGGGCACAAGGAAGCAGCTGGAGACTTCAGGACCCCAAGAGGAAGATGAAGGCAGTGAAGAAGTGACAAGTGTATGGCTTCAGGGCAGAGGCTGGCTGGTCATGTTAGTGGCTACAGTGGGACAATTTTACCAGGCCCAGAGGCCAGGACAGAGCTGCTGAAGGCAGACCGAGGGAGATTTCATTGTTCAGCTGCAGGGTGGGCAAAGCCACTGTGGGAGAACTGCTTTGCAGGCTTGGCCCTCAGGTCCTAGAATGAGGCTGATTCTGGCCTACCTTGTAAGCAGGCAGCCACTTCTGTCTGGAGAGATCCAAGAGACTCACACTTCCCTGGGAAAGCCACTGTGTAGCCAAAGGACATGGGTTGAGGCGTGTTTATTAAGTGGCCCTAGGAGAGCTTCAGGCTCCCAACCCTGTGGGGTTTGAAGGCAAAGAAGTCAGCATAGGCTTCCAGTCTCCATGTTATACAGTTGTATCAGTGTTGTGATTATCATCTTATACCCCAGAAGATCATCTGTTGCCCAGGCTATATTCAGGTGGAAAGGAAAAGAAAAATATAAGATTTTTATTAGATATAATCTTATGTAGCAGTTACCTCATTTGTAATATATAGATACAGTTTTTTAAATTTTTTTTCAACTTTTCCCCCTCTAGATTTTTCATTTTCTCTTTGTCTTCATTTTTCTCATGTAAATATAATTTTTCATTGTTTCCTTGTTTAATAATGAGGATATCATTTTTGCTACTTTTCTCCCCCTGTTATTCATTTTCCCCCCAATTTTATTCCTTAAAGTTTTTTGTTTGTTTCAGTTTGATTTATAGTATTTTTATTTTTCTTATCTGTTTGGTAGAGGTTGGGTCTTGAGTCTGCTGAGGTTGACATCAAGAGACCCACCCAACCCAGCCACTCAGAGGTAGGGATTTGTGGGTGTGGTCAAAGTACCCACCTGTACATCACTGTTACTCTTGTCTCTCTCTTTCTGTACTCTCTTCTTTTTGTCAATCTTCCCTTTTACCTCATCTTCCTTTCTCTTTTCTCTCTTTTTTCAAATCTTTTATCTTTACTTTTTTTTAAGTGCTGATACATTTAATTACAGGTTGTTTACAAGTATGGTAACAAGATGGCTACAGAGGCATCTTCTCACTTTAAAAGCTGCTGACTTGTTTAGACATGAGAGAACTGATGTATGGTGGTTAGGTGAGAAGGGACAGCCCTTGGTCAATGTCACACTGCCAACTTCCCTTCATGAGCACTTCCTGGTTCCCCAGTGAGCAGGGACAGGGACTCTATCAGAGTACTATTAGTTATTAGTGAAAAATCAGAAAGCCATTAGAAAAGACATATTCTGGGCTGCTGGTGTGACCCTGGCAGGGGAAAGGCAGGAACACACTATAGGGAGCCTCAGCAGCCTCTTGCAAGGCCAAGGGCCAGACACAAACTGCCCTGGGAAGCTGCCAGGAGCCAGGGTCCCCAGGGAGACCGGGCTAGTTTCTCAGACATTGGCACACACATTCAGACTCTCTTCTCATATAACTTGTTCTGCTGCTGGCATGGCTTCATTCACCCCATTCTGTCCCACTCCCTATTTTAGAAGAAAAAGGCAGAGAAATGGCCTGGGCAGAGGCCTGTGTCCTACACTAGCTCAGCACAACTATGAGACAAAAACAGACAACACAGAGAGGTGGGCAGATGTGATCATAATGGTGGTGGGTGCTTTGAATACTGGATGGTGTCCAGAGCAGCCCTAATGTCATAATTCTTGGCCTGGAGAAGCCTAGTGAGCCAGCCACTTTCATCAGAGAACCCCATTGACAGCATCAGGGACAGGGCCTTTATCAGCCTTGGGTCAGCCTCTGATGAATGATGTGGGTACAAGGCAACTTCCTTCAACCCTGTGGATCCTTGCTGAGAACTGTCCAAAGAGCTTGACCCTTCAGAGTCTGGCATTTGTAGAGACTGGAGTTTACCTGTCAATGGGTCTACTACTTTTGAAGGCAAATGGGTTCAGTCATCATCTTTTCCAAAACAGTTATCAGATCCCATGTGTTCCTCTAGCTGCCCCACAGACTCCAGGGTGATCTTTTTCATTTGCTCTGTTAGAGACTGCTCAGTGCCCTTGACATTCCCCTCTGGCTTACTGGGGTCAGAACAGTTGCTTAGCTGAGAGTTGCTCTTCTGTGCTGGAACTCTTGGTAGAAACAATCATCAGGCAGCTTCTTTTCCCTCCATGTTCACATCAGTATCAATTTTAATGCCCAAAGGTCTGAGGGCAGCTGCCACATGCTCCCCTACATTCTTCAGAAAATTCACACGGGGATTCTCCAATGGACTAGAAGCTGATTCTGCTGTAGGGCTGGGGTGGGAACCCCTGCTCCAGGAAGACATGGGTTCCAGTTTCCTGGTGGGCCCATTTCCTAGCCTGGCCACCTGAAATGCCCATGTTTCAGCTTCCAAAGCCAGTGGCTATGAAAGAAGGCCTCGGAGAGGTACCCAGAGGAACTGGGGAACATGAGCTTGTTGTGCCCCCTGTGTAGGTCATTACCCTCACAGATACCATACAGGTCATAGTTTGGGCAGACTCTGCACTTGTAGTGTGTTCTCACCACCCATTGCAACATCTCAGATTACACTGGAGTGCACCACGTTGCAAAGTGCCTCCATTCTTGCTCTTCACTCTTCTCTTCCTTTTAGTCCTTTACCAAAAGGTCACTTAAACACCTTAAGTCAGAGGAGTGGTGATTTAAAGAGCAGGAGGAAATGAAAGGGAAAAGTATGGTGAGGAGCTCAGCACTGGTAGCTAAGTGGTTAGGGCTCTGGCCATATACACCAAGGCAGGTGGATTTGAACTGCTCAGGACTGCTAAACAAAAAATAGCCAGGTGTTGTGGCAAGTGCCTGTACTCCCAGCTACTTGGGAGGCTGAGGCAAGGAATCACTAAAGCCCAGGAGTCTGAGGTTGCTGTGAGATGTGAAGCCATAGCACTCTCCCAAGAGCAACATAGCAAGACTCCATCTCAAAAAAAAATAGTAGGGCAAGGAAACAGACAAAAAGAAAACTCTCATGAGGAGGAAACCGCAGAAAAATCCTGGCAACATGAAAAACCGCAACAGAACACCACCACCCCCCCCCCAAGAGATCATGAGGTAGCTACTTCAGAGGATTCCACTTATAAAGAAATGTTAGAAATGCCAGAAAGAGAATTCAAGATATGTACCATAAGAACAATGAAGGAAATTGCTGATAAAGTGGAAAATAACCAAAAGGAAATCCAAAAACAGAATAAAATAATAGATGAATGATATGAGGAATATAGAGAAGATATTACAGAGCTTAAGGAATTGAAGCCATTAATGAGGGAACTTAAAGATACACTAGAAAGTATCAATAATAGATTAGACCATGAAGAAGAGATAATCTCAGAGGTAGAGGATAAAGCTCTTGAGCTAATATGGACAATTAAAGAGACAGAAAAAAAAAGAGAAAGAAAGAAGAATGTTCACTGAGAGAATTATGGGATTTCATGAAACATTCAAATGTCTGAGTTATAGGCATCCCAGAATGGGAAAAGTCAGGATGAAAGAGAAGATTCTGCAAACAGCCAGGAGTAAATTCCAGTTGACCTACAAATGCAAATCCATCAGAGTGACTGCAGACTTCCCAAACAAAACTTTTTAAGCCAGAAGAGAGTTGTCATCTACCTTTAACCTACTTACACAAAACAATTTTCAGCCCAGAATTCTACATTCTATGAAGCTAAACTTTAAAATTGATAGAGAAATCAAATTATTTATTGATATGCAAACATTGAGGAAGTTTGCCAAAATAGGACCAGCTCTACAGGAAATACTTAGATCTATTTTACACACTGACCATAACAATAGAGCACCAGCAAACTAAACACCTAGAAACTAAAATAAAAACAAAAACACAAAAAAGCCGAGGTGCCACAATGATGCAAAAGATCAAACTAAGCAATGAACTTTCACAAAATAAGATGAATACACTCCACCACACTTATCAATTCTCTCAATAAATATTAATAGCTTGAATTCCCCACTGGAGAGGCATAAACTGACTGATTGGATTAAAAAGCACAAGCCATCCATTTATGTCTCCAGGAAGCATACCTAGCCTCAAAGAACAAAGTAAACCTCAAGGTTAAGGGGATAGAACACAACTTTTCAGGCAAATGGAAAACAGAAGAAAAGAGGGTTTGAAGTCTTATTTTCATATAAAAGTAGATTTGAAGCAACTAAAATAAAACAAAGACAAATATTGACAAATTTTTATGCCCCAAACTTAAATTCTCCCAGATTTTTAACAGATCTTAATTAGTCTGAGCAATACGATATCCCATAACAACATAATTGCAAGAGACTTTAAGACTCCTCTTACAAAGCTGGACAGATCCTCTAAACAGAAACTGAACAAAGATACAAGGGACACTAGAACAACTGTGCTTGATAGACATATACAGAACAATCCATCCCAAAGATAAAGTATATACATTCTTCTCATGAGCCCATGGAACAGCCTCCAAAATAGATCCTATGCTAGGACATAAATCAAACCTCAAGAAAATCAAAAGAATTGAAATTTTACCTTGTACCCTCTCAGACACAAGGCAGTAAAGGTGGAATTCAACTCCAACAAAAATTTTATCCCACACAATGGCTTGGAAACTAAATAACCTTATTCTGAATGACAATTGGTTCAAGGAAGAGATAAAAAAAAGAAAATCATTAACTTCTTTGAGCTTAACAAAAATGAAGACACAAGTTACCCAAACCTGTGGGACACTGCAAAAGCAGTCCTAAGAGGCAAGTTTATCACAGTAGATGCCTAAATCCAAAAAAAACAGAAAGAGAGCACATCAATAACCTCATGAATTATCTTAAAGAAATGGTAAAGAAAGAGCAATCCAAACCTAAATGTAGCAGAAAAAAGAAATAAGAAAAGTAAATCTGAAATAAATGAAATTGAAATAAAGGAATCATTCAGAAAATTAATGAAACAAAAAATTTGTTCCTTGAAAAGATAAATAAAAGTGGTAAACTACTGGCCAGATTAACCAAAAATAGAAAAATAAAATATTTAGTAACCTCAATCAGAAACAAAAAGGAGGAAATAACAATTGATACCCACAGAGATACAAGATATTATTTCTGACTACTACCAAAAATTTTATGCCCAGAAATTTGACAATGTGAAGGAAATGAACTAATTCCTAGACTTAACTTCTTCCTAGACTTAACCAAGAAGAACTAGATCTCATCAACAGACCAATATCAAGCACTGAGATTGCAGAAACAATAAAAAAGCTTCCAACAAAAGAAGCCCAGGACCAGATGGCTTCACATCACAATTCTCTCACCCCTTCAAAAATGAGGTTGTACTTATATTGCAAAAGCTATCCCAAAACGTTGAGAAGAAAAAAACCTTTCCTAATACATTCTATGAAGCAAACATCACCTTTGTTCTCAAACCAGGAAAGTACCCAACTAAAAAGGAAAAGTACAGACCAATTTCACTAACGAATATTTTTGCAAAAATACTCAACAAAATCTTAGCCAATTGATTGCATCTACCTATTAAAATTTTTACATTGTGATCAAGTAGGCTTTATCCAAGGGATGCAAGGTTGGTTTAATACGTAAATCCATAAATGTAATACATCTTATCAATAGAAGCAAAAACAAAGACCATATGATACTCTCAACAGATGCAGAAAAAGCATTTGACAAAATTCAGCATCCTTTTCTAGCACAAACACTTAAGAAAATAGGAATAGGTAGAACATTTCTTAAGCTGATTGAAGCCATCTATGACACAGTTACAGCTAATATCATATTGAATAAAGTAAAACTAAAAACTTTTCCACTGAGAACTGGAGCCAAACAAGGGTGTCCACTATTGCCACTATTATTCAACATAGTTCTGGAAGTTCTAGCCAATGTAATCATGCAAGAGAAGGATACAAAAGGCATCCAAATTGGGGCTGAGTAGGTGAACTCTCCCTCTTTGCTGACGACATGATCTTATACTTAGAAAACCCCAGAAACTCAACCACAAAACTTCTGTAAGTCATCAGGAAATCTAGAAACATCTCAGGATCTAAAATCAATGTCCACAAATCAGTAACTTTTGTATACTCTAATAATAGCCAAGTTTAGAAGCAAATCAAGGACAATTTCCTTCACACTAACTTCAAAAAAAATTAAATTTTTAATAATATACCTAACAAAATAAGTTAAAGATCTTTTTAAAGAGAATTATGAAACCCTAAGGAAAAAAAATTGCAGAAGACACTAACAAATGGAAGAACATATCATGCTCTTGGCTGAGAAGAATCAACGTAGTCAAAATGTCTATTCTACCTAAAGCAATGTACGGATTCAATGCAACCCCCATTAAAATACCAACTTCATATTTTGAACTGAAAAAATAGTACTTAGTTTTGTATGGAACTAGAAAAATATTCCACATAGGTAAGGCTTTTCTTAATAATAAAAACAAACCTGGGCGCATGACTGTACCATACTTCAGGCTATATTGCAAGTCTACAGTAATCAAAACAGCATGGTATTGGCACAAAATAGAGACATGGACATATGGAAAAGAATAGAAAACCAGGAGATAAAATAGTCTCTATTTTCCATTGGATCTTTGATAAACCAAACAAAAGCATATAGTGGGGAAAAGAATCCCTTTTTAACAAATGGTGCTTGGAGAACTGGATAACCACATGTAAAAGACTGAAACTTGACCTACACTTTTCAGCCCTTACTAAAATTGACCCAAGATAAGTAAGGGACTTAAATCTAAAACATAAAGTGATATAAATCTTAGAAGAGTGTGTGGGGAAAACTCTTGATGATGTTGGACTAAAGAAAGATTTTATGACAAAGACTTCAGTGGCCATTGCAACAACAAAAATTAACGAATAGAACTTAGTTAAGCTGAAAACCTTCTGCACAGCTAAGGACACAAAAGGTAAAGGAAAAGGACAACCTTCATAATGTGAAAAGATATTAGCAGGGTATCAATCAGACAAAGGGTTGATAACTAGAATCTACATAGAGTTAAAATTAATCAACAGAAAAAGAGCCAACAATCCCATCTATCACTGGGCAAGAAACATAAATAAAACCTTCTCTATAGAAGACAGATGAGTGGCTAACAAACATTTGAAAAATTCTCATTGTCCCTAATCATCAGAGAAATGGAAATCAAAACCCTGAGATATCACCTAACCCTAGTGAGATTAGCCCACATCACAAAGTCTCAAAGCTGCAGCTGCTGGTGTGGATGTGGAGAGAAAGGAATAATTTTACACTGCTGGAGGGACTGCAAACTAATTTAATCTTTTTGGAAGAAAGCATAGAGAATACTCAAAGAACACAAAGTAGACCTCCCATTTGATCCTGCAATCCCATTATGAGGCATCTACCCAGAAGAAAAAAAAAATTATCATAAGGACATTTGTACTAGATTGTTTATCACAGCTCAATTTACAATCACCAAAACATGGAAACAACCTAAAGGCCCACCAACCCAGAAATGGATTAACAAGCTGTGGCCTATGGACCATGGAACACTATTCAACCATTAAAAAAGTTGGAGACTTTACATCTTTTGTATTGACCTGGATTGAGTTGGGACACATTCTGCTCAGTAAAGCATCACAAGAATGGAGAAACAAGAATCCAATGTAGGGGCACATGTAGCTCACTAGTTAGGGCACTGGCCACATGCTCTGGGGCTGGTGGGTTAGAATCCAGCCTGGGGCCTGCTAAATAAAAACAAACAAACAAACAAAAGGTAGTCAGGTGGGTGGTGAGTGCCTATAGTCCCACCTACTGGAGGCTAAGGTAAAAGAAGAGCTTGAGATTGCTGTGAAATATCACACTCTACCAAGAGTGACAAAGTGAGATTATGTCTAAATAAAAAAAAAAAAAAAAGAAGAAAGTAAGAAAGAATCCAATGTATTCTATTCTAATATGAAGGCTGTAGATGATTTAATACAAGGTGTGGAGTAGGGGTATGAGGAATCAGGGAAAGGGGTGAGAGCAGAAGGGAGGAGAATGGAGGAGTCACAGTATATGGCACTCCTCTTGGGGGCAGGATACCATAATACGTCTTTCCCATCATAAAGAGGGATTTTATCTAACAAACACAATCAGTGTAACCTAAGTGTTTGTATCCTCAATGAATCCCAAACAATAAACACACACACACACACACACCTAATAGAGGAACTGCAGGATCAAACAGCAGGTCTATATTTAGATCC
>CAUYQV010160769.1:0-17734 GCA_963574575.1 Galagoides demidoff
GGATTTATAGCTTGCCGAACTTCTTTCTGGGCTCAGCTCCCCGTCTTTGGCTTCATAGATTCTGATTCCAACCAGTTTTTCTTCCTTTGCTCAGGAGC
This sequence comes from Galagoides demidoff, assembly GCA_963574575.1. Lineage (NCBI taxonomy): Eukaryota > Metazoa > Chordata > Mammalia > Primates > Galagidae > Galagoides > Galagoides demidoff. Next base: position 99 of record CAUYQV010160769.1, read on the forward strand.
CTCTGACCAGGGTTGCTACCAGTCGGCCATCTTCCCAGAATCCAGAAGATTTTTTTGCTATGGAGAGTTAACTTGTTTTGGGTGCTCTTGTGAACAGAACATGGGGAATAATTTTCAAGAATTTTCAGGATAAGTCATGAAGTTGGACTACATTTGGTAAATGTAGTGAGTGTATATACAGACAGTGCACCTTCCATGACAAGAAAACATGAAGGGTTAATTGCACAGATAAAAAAGTATTCATGGATCCAGATGCGCTCATTTTTTTTCATTGTATCTTACATCAGCAAAATCTCTGTGCTAAAGCAATTTTGAGTGACACTCTGCAACAGGTCATAAGTATTGGTGACTATGTTTGTGCAAATGCAACCTGGCATTGTCAGTTTCATAATAGGCTAAAGTTGAATGATGAGGTATTCAGTGTAGATTGGCTTTCTCATCCTAAAGTGTGTTGGGTATCACAGGGATAGGTGTTAGCCAAAATTTTATCTCTATGAGAACAGATAGTAATAGTTAAAATTTATTAAGAACATAATCAGCAGTGTGAATTATTGAAAGATTTCTATAGGAATGCAGCATTGTTCTGTGATACCACCTCAAATCAAAATGACTTAAATATTTCTTTGCAAGGTAAAACTAAGTTTATATATATAATGGCAAAAAAAAAAATTCCAAGCACTTCAAAAAACATTATCTTTTTTCAAAACACTTTTTCTTCAAAAGGAAATTTCAGATGAACATTTTCCCCAGTTAGCAAAGGTCAGTGATGAGCAGGATGATAAATGTGAATCGTTTGAAGAATATGCAACTGTTACAGACCTATTAATTGAAGAATACAGTGAAAGGTTCATTGACCTTGAGAATCATGACATAACACTTAAATTAGCATTTCAGCCTCACCAAGGTGATAGCACCATGACACCTAAAGAACTGCGGATGGAAATGACTGAGCTCTCAGTATATGGCATTTTAAAGTCATGAATTAGGCTTCAACTTAACAACTTCGTGCAGTATTTCAAAAGGAAAATATAAATGTTACTCCCTTTGGATGAATCAACTTATATCACTCACTTTATGTAGATTTTATACTTCTGTTAGTTTGATGCTAAGAAAGATCCAATTGCAATATGGAAAACTGCAGTAGAATATCTGCGCCTTCAGCAGCATACCCCCAAAATGCTTTTTGCTTTTCAACCATTTATTGCTGCAAATCAACATTTTCCTACCTAACCCAAATCAAAATACCTTAAAGTCACAAATGACCAATATCCACCCAGAGGATCAACTGAAACTGCCGACCTCCCTGCCACAAACAAATACTCAAATGCTTTCCAACAACTAGTGACACAGCAAAGACATTAAAAGGTTAGATAACCTTAAAATTAAAAAGTAGTTTCATTTCTGAAATTATTAAATACATATTTTTATAGAATAATGTACATTTTTAAGTATATTTGATTGAAGTTTTTTTGACCGTGGCCTTATTTTATCACTGCTAAATTAATGTAGTCTTTCAGCATTAAAAGTTTCCCTACCCCTGCTCTAGGCTGTGACTTACAGTAGAGTTTGCTGTAAACATGAGGGGTGGCAGAAACCTCCTGTTGATGGTAAGACTGAATGGCTGTAGTTAATTTGTGACGGAATCCAACAGTATCCTAGCAGAGGAGGGTATAATCCCCTATTAGAATATAATGTTTAACTTTTTAACATGGATTTGATCAGTGTTTCCCTGGAGGATAAGAACATATTCTGGGCAGTGAGGACATTGATAAATCCCCAGGGTTATTCTGTGAAAGGAAGCATTTGAATTAATAATGTTTTACCTGGACAAAACTGATCAAGGGAAGGCTGACCTTTTCCTTTAATTTAACAACTCTTTCCAGGTGGCTCTCACAGTAGTTTCTGATGGGCAATAATGGCTGAACTGAGGTTGTGGCAGTAGAAATAAAGGGAAGCAGATGGGTACAAGGGAGAGATCAGAAACAAAATCAAAGGCAATTTTCAGGCTCACTTTTATAATCCTAGCACTCAGGGAGGCTGAGGCGGGAGGATCCCTGGAGCTCAGGAGTTTAAGACCAGCCTGAGCAAGAGCAAGACCCCGTTTTTACTAAAAATGGAAAAATTAGCTGGACATCATGGCAGACACCTGTAGTCCCAGCTACTTGGGAGGTTGAGGCAGGAGGATCACTTGAACCCAGGTGTTTGAGGAGCTAGGCTGACACCACAGCGTTCTAGCCTGAGGCAACAGAGTGAGACTGTCTCAAATTTCTATAAAAGGCAATTTTTAGTTGGCAACTGAGCTGTGAGATGGAAGGAGAGAGGGAAGAATAGCTGAGTGTGTAATCTGCCTTCCCTCACCTGTGAGCAGCTGCTTCAGAAATTGTAGGCTGTGGAATGGTACCTACAGGCCATCTCTGTCTCTGTGAGACTCGGTCGTGTCAGAGGGAATCTTCTTTCTGTTCCTATTGTAGAATGAAATTTCATAGTATCATAAATGTGAGTATGTAATAAAATGTGGTGATACTATTAATGTCATTTGTATTTTATTTTCAACCTCATCTCTGTTTCGAACTTCAATTCCACCTGTGGTAAAAACATTCATAGAGTCACGCCCAGGTGAATTAGGGCTGTATTTAAATTCTAGGAAGTCAAGGTGAGGTGGTGGCTTCTGAGCTGCAATTTTGTTGGGAGGCATTTCCTGATATTCCCTCCCACTCTTTGACACTCACTGACCTAGAGAGAGTTTCTACTATCTTCACTTCGTTAGCCAGCAGTATTCATCCTCTTCCAGTCCAGCAAGAGATGTGTGAGATACCATCTATGGCCTCCACTCACCATGTGTCTTGAGATCATATTGGTCTCTTTCTTCTCTGTTAGACTCTTTTGTGTTTATTTACAGCCCCTCCTCAGCCCCATTCAGGGGCACAGAAAACTTGAGGATGCCTTTCTGTGATTTTCTAGCATCAAGAAAGACTGCAGTGAGGTTGCTATTCAATTCAAAAGACATTTGTATGAGACTTGTCTCAAAATAGTTTTTATATTGGTAGCAAAACACGTTACTGCTGGGGCTGTCTACCTATCTTGGGTTTCAGAATTGCCTCTTCCAAGTCTAGGACCCAGAGTCTGGAGAATGGTGAAGAGCAGAAAACTGGGAACTCACCTGTTCTACCTGCTCTTCTCATTCCCAAGGTTCTACTTCGTGCAGCCCCACTTCCATCAATATTGGATGTGTGCATAGAGGGTGTGTGAGGACAGGTCTAACTTGTTCTCCTTTAATCTCATAGAGTTTTCTGTTTTGTTTTGTTTTTTTTTTCTAGTGTTTAGTCTTTTGAGCTACGAAATACCCAGCTCTGGCAAATCAGAAGTCTCTTGTCTCAGCTTTAAGTTTCATAGAATATTTTTGGAAGTCAAAGCCAAGTGGCTGATTGTTTTTCTCCTCATCTGGTGTCTCTCCTTTGATGTATCCCCAGATGAGATGGTGGAAGGTGGAGTCATCCTTTAATATCTCAGAATATTTTCTATCATACGTCTAAATTTACCTGCTGACTTAATTGCTTTCTCTCTCATCTCTGTAAAGCCAATTCAGCCTCAAAAGCATAAAGTACAGATGAAAACAATGTAATCTAAACATTTGTGCCCTCCTATTAATCTGAAATTTTAAAAAAGAGTAAAAGAGTGTAAAGTAATGACTGTCCAAAAAGTAAATTTTTAGAAAAAGGAAAACAAATTTAAAAAGGAAGAGATGAAATAGAAATCTGCGTATTAAGCCTGAGATTCTGTGTACATTTCTGTTTTTCTGGAAAGGTCTCTCCCAATTCCACATGGCATTTTTTGGGACCCAGCAACCAATCCAGTCAGGAGGGTCACTTCTTAGATCTAACCTTCATCATTTAACTCCAGAGTGGTGCTGCTGCTTTTTCTTCAGTCCTCGGTGAAGAAGGAATGATCGTGAGGAAGGTCTTAGTACCACTTTCTTGATTCTTCGCAGTGTTTAAAAATCTAAGGGGAAAATAGAGGTCTTAAAAAAAAAAAGTCAGAGGTACATTTTTCAACTAGCCTTCCAGTTCTCCCCTTCCAAACCTGAGCATTTCCCCTACACACCCCACCCCCCAAATCATCCCTCACAGATACAAACCGCCTGCTCTTGGCCTGAGCTTGGCAGCCTCGTTCCCTGCCCCTGCATCAGTCCTCTCAGGAGGGATTTGGAGCTTCTTCATTGCTGAGGTGCAGCCTTTCCAGGGCTGTAGGGTTTCAAATCAGAAGGGTCTTACTTGTCTTTTTCCATAGTAGAGTGAGGGGGCCCTTTTGTTCCTTAAAGGTGTCTATAAAGACCAGAGAAAAGCCAAGTGGGTGTCATCTCAATCTCCCCAAAGTGACTTTAGTTTTTATGCTTTATAATATTAGATTATATCTGTAGGAAGAGTCTGACCACCAGTGATCCTTCTTCAGTTCCAGTTCATCAGAAAAGATTACTGGAGGTGCAGTGAAAGAAAGAAACTTGCCTGACAGAGGTCATAAGGTTTTCTTAACCAAAGATGTGATGAATCTGGGCAGAGGTCACAAGATTGTCTTAGCTGGAGATAGGATGAATCAGAACCTTTAAAAATGCCATGTGTTTCTGCTCAGAAACAGGATCCTGGTACTTTGAAATGGGAATCTGCCAGCCTCCTCATTTGCCAGCAAATTAATAAACTTCTCTTTCCTTCTTTTAGGAAGGGAGGAAGGAAGGAAGGGAAGGAAAAAGAAAAGAAAGAAAAAAAGAAACTTTCCTGAGGTCAGATAATAGGTCAGTCACCTCCAGGTCTAGTGGGTTTTGTTCCTTCCATGTATGCAACCTTGGTCACAGTCAGCAGAGTCTTCAGCCTGAAGATGGTAAAGAGGCTATAGGTGGGAGTTAAATTTAATTTTTCCTGTTGTCTGAAGTCACTTGTACATATCTCATAGCATCAACCATCAGGCAGAAAATGCCACTGTGTTCCCACAACCAGCAGGGTTTTGAATGGTGTTGTACAGAATTTTTTCTACCCCCTCTTCTACTCTGTCTCTGGAAAAGGAAACAGAACAGAACTCTGAGGACAGCTCCTTATTTTCTTTCGTTGGAACAGATTAGCTTTGGGAGAAGGGATGTGGCTCCAGCCAAGCCACCCAAGCAACTGAGAAAGCTGTGGAACTGTAACCCTTTACCCACCTGGCAAGTGCTGGGAGGTGGGAGCAGGTTCAGTTCAGGGAGGAATAAAAGAGAATTGCAGTTTTCTCCAGTAGGACATGATGCTAAAGAGGAAATAACAACTTCCCTCTAGCTAGCTATTTGGAGCAGTAGAAAAATAGTCTACAATGATATTCTTTCCTCAAATGCTGTTTTCAACCGGAAGGCTAGATTTTAGAGGAAAAAGTCCTGGGTTGACAGACAATAGTCTAATTCCATTACTTATCACAAGTGGAGCTGGAAAAATGTGTTTAAAAGGGAACAGGAGGCGGTGCAAAAGAGACGGGGTGTAAAGAGTTCCTCCTAGCTGTAATGTCGAAGTGGAAAAATTCTAAAAGAATCCTGCTGCAGAGGCTCCTAGAAGAGTGGAGCTTTATCTTTGCGTTCAGGAAAGAACATTTTTCTTTAATGCCAACTGTTTAACAGGGTGAAGGCCTCGGGCTTGCAAACTTGCAATCTAAAAGCAGTTTGTATTAACCTTCCTTACTCATTCAGCTTCATTCACTTATCATTCAGTACTACATTAGGGTCAGAAATTAAACATAGAAAGGAACATTTAATTTTTAGAGCCTTGTTATTCTAAATGTTATGGCCTTAAAATATGCTTGAGAATTAAATTGGCAACTGCATTAAGGAGGAAAAACTCATTGCTGAGGACTCTGAGGTAACTACCGACTTTAGCTTTGAGCTCAGGTTCTTTCTCTTCTGTGAGTTTAGCTCTGGGAAAGTAGACTGCAGGTTTTCCTGGTTCCTCTGAAACCCATTTGATAGCAACTGATTAGAGAAAGCTAAAGATGGGAAGAGCCATAGGGATAAACTGAGACAGAAGGTGGCCATGTTGGTAACTGAATTTAGCAAAGGGGACTGAAGCTTGTGCTAGAAATTAATGGCTTTGATAGTTTGCCCAAACAGTATAATAGAGGGAATGGCCTGAAAAAGGGTAAAAATTTTTCTGTCTCATTACAACATCATACCATTTTTGAGAACTAAAATCCATATCCCTGCCTGAGGCCAGTAATCAGTAGGGCAGAAGAATGTCCTTTGTTCTTTATACTGTAGGAGATAAATTCCAGGCAAAAGTCAAGAGATTTTCTTTGCTGGAGATTGGATGGATCAGAACTATCAACTATAGTTGATAAATAGTAATGGTCTAAAGCTGAAAACCCTACCTTTAAAATCTCTGTATTTCTGTTTATGGTTAGGATATGGTATTTTAAGATGGGAATCTGCCATTCTCCTCATTTGCCAGCAAATTAATAAACTTCCCTTTCCCTCTTCTCAGACTACTGTCTTCATTCTTCTGATGCAGTCTTCAGGACAAGTACCAAGCTTTTCCAGCAACAACACTCTTCTCCTTCCCTTGTTTTTATTTAATTTTCAAATTAATGTACATTCTTATATAAAATTCAATGTTATAGCAAAAGTTTCCATATTCCCAGTTTTGCTAGCCTCAAATTTTTTTCAGGTGCCTCCAAGTATTTTTTTATACATATTAACTTTTTAAATTTTACTCATTAATAATTGGGATGATATTTCACAAAATGTTTTATATTCTGCCTTTTATATATTATAGATATATTTTCATGTAAGTAAACACAGATTTATCCGTGTTTGTCTGTGCATCATCAGCCAACCTGCTTATACTGCTCCGTTGGACTCCAGACTTAAATATGTACTGACTACTTATCGTCTCCACTTGGGTGTGTATAGGCATATCAAGCTAAATGTCCATGAACTCCTAATCTTCCCCCTAAATCTGCTATCTTCCTTCAATATTTGCCATCTCAATCACAGCAGCTCCATATTTCTATTTGCTGAAATAAAAACAAATAAAAACCCTCTCTCTCATAATCAGAAAATCATGTTGGCTCTACTTTTAAATGTATTTTCAAATATAACCATGTTTTAACCCCTTCCATTGTTACCACCCTGAAGCTCAAGACATCCTCATATTTTATTCTAATAGCTTCCTAATTGATCTATCTCCTATTATATATTCTCTTTTGCACATAGTTGTCCAACTAACTCTGTAAAATGGAATTTAGATTTTGGAGTCCCCAGTGCAAGACATTCCAGTGACTTCCCTTCTTGTTCAGATTAAAAGGAAAAGTCAAAAACTTTTCAGTGACCTGCAAAAGCCAACATGATGTGGCCCCTGATACATCTCTCTTTCCATCTTCTGCTGTTCTTACCCTTAAAGGCTCAACTGTAGGCACATGGACCTCCATGAGATCTGTCAAAGGTGCCCTTGGGTCCTGAGGGATTTGCCCTAACTCTCCCCTCCATGTGCCATCTTCCCCAGACATCCACACTTCATCAGCTACCTCTTTAAATCTTTGCACAAATGTTAATGTCTTAGGAACCCTTCCTCAGCACTTCTTCCCCTTCCAACTTTGTTTTTCCCTGTCCTGTTCATTATCTTCTAATATATAAGATTAGTTTGCTTACTTTTTTTGTTTATTTTCTGTCTTGCCCAAGTATGATGGAAGTTACATGAGGGCTTTTTGACTGGATTCACAATAATTGTTATATGTTAGATGCATCTACCTCATTCTTTTTAAGGGTTGTCTGCTGTATACATGTATCATAATTTATACTGTTTAACATAGAAAAAAATGGTTTATTGAGACACAACTTGATCTGTATGAAGTACTTTAATATGCAAACTGTGCTAAACACTTTGTGAGTATGTTTAATTTGGCTACCAACCAAATAATGTGAGCTCTATTAATAAATGAGAAAATGTGAATTTTGGATCAGTCAATACCTTGCCTAAGGGCACACAGCTAATAGATTACAGAGCAGAGAATTGAAGCTTTTCTAGAACTTATCCTGTGACATTCACATTATACTATGTTTTTAACTAATTGAACATCCATTTAAAGGTCAGACTTCCTTTAGAAGAGAGAAAAATACACATACCACACATCTACCCACGTGTATGTCCACACTCTGAAAGATAAATTTTACCATGCTTTCAGTACGCAGAGAGCATAGCCCTTTACTGATATCACAGCCCTTACTGATGGTATTTTTCCAAAGTGAGAAAATTAATGTCCTCAATCATTTTCTGCTCTTTTTTTCTTCAAGCATGCTCCACTCTCTGAAGTTTATCAAAACACTGGCATGGGCTCATTGTTCACCACCATATTATGCTTTACTGATAGCCACAAGTTTCTGTCCCAGCTCCTTAAAGATAAAAATTCATTTGTAATTTGTCCTGAAGTCGACTATTCTTCTGTTGCCCTGCTATCTATTGCTGTGAAAAGAAAAGACAGCATTACAATAAAAATAAATTGAAATTATAATCAGAAGGAATCAAGTAGCTACCACCCACCAAAAGCAGGCTGCTTAGTAAAATGTTGGTGGATGTCTTTCCTAGATCCAAGACCCAAGCGTACTGGGAGCTGGGCCTCTGACAGCACAGGAGGCAAGGAAGGGTGGCCTCAGTCTAACAGGTGTAGTGAGAGTCAAGTGAGCTCCATTTTTGTTACAAAAATATAGTTAGAGTTCACAAAATGTTTACTCTAACACCTTTATCATCATCATTATATGATAAAGCTCAGAATTAGTACGTAGTGATAGAATGATAGATATTCAGATTGGTTAGGACTGTTTCCAGAACACAAATAACAACCACCGAGATCTCTCCAAACTCTGCATCAGAGACCAAGGGAGAAGTAGGATCTGAGAGATGTTAGGATAATTAGGGTGAAATCCTGTGTTCCCCTCCTTGTCCTAGAGAGCCAGCCTCCGGAGGCCCTCCTGCTTGAACACAGGGGGTCTATGGCAAGAGAAGGCAGACCTATGACACAGTTGGGGGCCTGCTTATGAGTATCATTATTTCAAGATTTAGAAAGAGCTAAAAGGAGAAATGGCATCAGACAGTTTAGGGAGAGTTCTTGGAGCACAGTGATACTGGGAGAGAGGAGAGCATAAGAATGTGCAGAATATTTGAATCCGCGTTTCCAGTATCCCAGCGATGTACTAGCAGATCTTTCTGGCAATGAGTCCCTCGTATTTTAGTAAATCTTACCATGGAGAAGTATAAGGAACAAATCTAGCTCTTCTTTTGTTTTATCAGCCTGAAGGCCTTAACAAGGTAGCTACACACGCTTGTCTCCTCCTACCCCAGGCAAGAAAGTGCCTACTAATTTTGGCGCCCTTGGCCTGACTATGTTTGGTACAAGCTGGAGTCTCCTAAATGGATCTGCCACCAGGTCATCTGTGTGTGTGTGTGTGTGATGGGGTGTGCGGCTGACAACCAAGTAAGTTCTCTGGGCTCCACACTGAAAAGAAATGTGTGCATAGCCCCAGTTTCAGAAATTACATAGGCAAGGGATACTTACGTCATAAAACCAGACTTAGAAGTCGCATGTCAAAAACCAGAAAATTACTGCTGATGGGCTTTGATTAGAATTATGATCATGTACCAGTGCACAGGGCCAAGAAATACTCCAAAAAATAACTTGCAAAAAATCACTTTAAACCAACTTTTAAAAGAAATCCCTTTTTATGGGAGCTACTAATCCCATGGAGCTTCTATCCTGAGAGGTGTTAATGAGGCTGAATCCTCTTGTCCCTGGATTTCTCCGAATCTTGGAATTTGGGAGGGCTGTACTAAGCCAAACTAATCACCATGGAGCATTCAGCACTCTAGGATGGGAACTAAGGGGACAGCATCATGTCCCTGAACTCCCTCGGCCCATCCTGTACACACCTCAGCCTGTGGCCATGGCTCTTTCAGCCTCCAGGACCTGGCGTCTGTACTTCCCACCCCCCTGATTGACAGTTGGTTGCTGCGGGGTCCCCTCACCTGCCAAGCTCCCGACTGTGATTCACATTTGCCATCTGCCTTCTCCACCTGGGCGTTCAGCTCCAGCTTTTCCTACAGCCTCTTCACTGCTGTGTGCACCATGCCCAGGACGGTGCATGGCACAGACTAGGCTGGCTTTGATCATTTGAGGGCTAATTAATGGAAGGAATCTGTAGCTCTGAGTGCCTTCCAACCACATTCATGCACCTGAACAGCCTTTCCAAGGGTGGCAGCCCTTGGAAAGGTTAGGTTCTGTAGGCCAATCAGGTCCCAAGGTTGAAGAGGAAGGCTCGTCAATCCAAAGAGACCTGTCTCTAGACTTTCCTCTGTGGATCATTCTGGGGTGTGACCTCAGGAAGCAGGTAACTTCCAGGTGTATTTCTGGCTCTTCCTGTTGGAACAGAAGCCACCATCTAAACCAGTCCTGGATATATCTGTTCCGAATCTTGCATTCCTGATTTGGGGAAAGGGCTCAAGGTGCCACAGGAAGCAAATATTTTTGCCTTGATGACAGAAATGTAGTATCCCTTTGGAATAGAACATTCTGTTTAGCGTTTCCTTGGGCTTTTGTGGGAACACAGAGAACATTTATAGGCAAAGGGGGAGTATCTAGAGATTGTAATAGTTTGTTCTCATTTGAGTTGAGAACTTCTGGTACAAGAATTATACATAGTTCTGTGTTGTGAGATAGTTGGATTAAAATCTGATTACCATTGTGCCCAAGAGGAAACTTGCCTATTCAGGAAAAATAGTGCACTAAAATAACACTCATCTGTTCCTTTATGTACCTTACTTTTGAAGGCCTGTAAGCTATATTTATAATTTAAAGCTTGAGGCAAATACCCCGAGAAGCTTCTTGGTTTCTTCCATAAAATTGAGGGCAGTGATTGAGTGTGTTGGTAATAAATACTGTATCATCATCCTTCCATCCATCCATCGTTCCATCCACATTTATTAAGTGCCTAATCTGGCTCACATCCTATTCTATTTCTCTTCTAAGTGGGATAAGAACAACTTTACCACCAAATACATCCATGATGTGTCATTCATGTATCGGCTTTCCTTTGTGTCCCAAAGTAACAAAATTATATTTGGACTCTTTGATCAATATACTGGCATTATATACCTAAATAGATTGTAGAACTATTTAAAACAGGAATTATGTCTCATTCTTCTTTCTATCCCTAGCGTAAGATCTGTTGAATGAATGGACACAACTGAGTATAAATATTAATTTGTAATGTATATGTTACACATTTAAAGTAATATTTAAATGAATATCGGGGTTAAATTTAGTGTCTCCTTTTTTCTTTTTTATCTCTAATGAGTTATTATTTATTCCACATATGGTAGATGCCAGACTCCTTGGTTAGCTCTAAGACTTCTGATTCAAGTTTGCATCTCCAGTCTCTGGGTTACTCTCCTTGATTGCTTTCCAGGAACGCTTCACCCTCCAGGGTCCTGTGTACCTGCTGTGTTGCCTCCTGGTCCCCAAGAAGCAGCTTGAGGAGGAATCACAGCATGGTATCTGGCACGTGTACTGCCTTCTGCTTTTCTCAGGAAGGTTACTCTTCACCTGGCCTCCCATGAGCCTTTAACTGTACACCTTCAAGTTCTAAGCCAGCTCAATTGTACATCTGCTGATTTGCCCTCTAGTTACATACATGTCCAATGGAACTTGTTGAAAGGCAATGTTGTGCCCTAGGAGATATGTGGACTGTGTAACAGGTAGGGGTACAATTGAAGTCCAGCCCCAGGATTTGCCATCCAGGTGGGCTTTGGGCAAGTTGCTTAAATTCTCTGAGTTGCCATTTCCTCATCTGTAAAAACAAAGGCATAGGCCTATCCTGAGAGGTTATTATCCTGATGAAATGAAATCAGTGAGATAATTATGAAAGCAGCTTGTTCTTAAAGGTACTCAATGGATATCATTCTCCTTCTCCTATTAGTTTGTAGACACACACACACACACACACACACACACACACACACACACATCCTTAACCTGGATTTGTTCTTTGTGCAGGTTGGACATACACTGTTTTATAAATGACAGTGGAATTCTAGAATTACTCTGGCCAAAGAATGGTAGACACTATTAGTTGTCTACTCCATGCCCATTCAGTTCCTTTTTTAAGGATATGCTCTGCTACATTCTTACTTTCCCAGTCTCTTCCTGCTGAGGGTAAGGCCCTGATGCTTCAGTTCTGGCCCAGAAAATCCAAGTAAAGTCTTCTGGAGATTTTTGAAAAACCTTTTGTTTTCATAACAAACAGGAACAGGCCTGGCTGGTGCCATGTTCTGCCCTTGCAGAACTGTGAGTGGAGCTGCTGTGGCCATTTTCTGGCCAGCCACAGGGAGCAGCCTACAGCTTCAGGCCCAACCATTGAGGATGACTGGGCAGAAGCTCAAAGACCCTGGGCTCGGGCGGGATTGTGGAGTAGCTAAGCCAACATTGTAACTGCCTCTTTCCTAACTTCTCATGCCACAGAGTAAACCTTCATCAACTTATGCCACTGTTAATTAAAGTTTTTATTTGCAGCTAAACACATTTGCTAAATGACATACAATACATCTTTTTAAAGACCATTTGCTTAGAAATACAGAATATTGGTGTGAGGCCAGGAGCTCCTAAGAAGTAAGGGACAACAGATCTTAGTATCTGGGGAAGGGGAAGTCCTGAGATGGCCTCAGGACCATCACTTAGACTGTCATGATGCTCTGAGTTTTTTCAGAAAAAGTAGTTCCTAGAACTAGGCTCAGGCATCCTCAAACTATGGCCCGCGGGCCACATGCAGCCTGCCTAGGACATTTATCCAGCCCGCTGGGTGTTTTTGCCGCCACTGCTTGTCCTGCTTAGCAGCCAACTTGTCCCGGGCCCCACAGTCCAGCCCTCCAACAGTCTGAGGGACAGTGAACTGGCCCCCTGTTTAAAAAGTTTGAGGACCCCTGACTAGGCTAATGGGCTTAGCCTGTTCTGGAGTGGGAGTATTTGAGCTACAGTTGTATATGAGGTATTTCTCATCGTTTCCAAAGACTACTATGGACAAGGGAGCAGAAAAAAATGTACATGGTACAACCTGGAAGACAGTAGACACAGCCAAATTTAAAATGAGCATTAAAAAAAATAGGATTTATACATATTTGTTATGGAACATTTTAAAACCACTCATTCTTTGCAAGGTACAAAGAATGAGTTTTTAAAATTACCCAGACTCCCAAACTGAATATAATCACATACTGTTTAAAATATTTATTATTAGCTTAATAATACTCAAAAATATTCCTATGTCATCAATTATTCTTTTAAAACTTGATTTTTAATAGCTACCATGGTGTTTGATTCTATAAATGCACTATAATTTTCATGACTAGTCCTCTATTATTGAACATTTAGCTTCTCTAATTTTTTATTATTATAAGTACTACTTTTATGAACATCACTGTATATTAATTTTGCACATATCTTAATCATTTTCATAGGATACCTTCCTAGCAGTAGAACTTCTGAGTAAAATGGTATGTATACTGGAACTCTTTTGTTCCAAATTCTTTCAGAAAAGATGAACCACAAGGAATGTGTAAGAACGCCTCTTCAGAGGACACTTATCAACTTTAGATACAAATTTTTTAAAAAATTTTCTAATTTGTGAATTAAGAAAAAAGTTAGCTTTCTTAGCTGGGATTGGTTCAGCAGTATACAGTAAAACCTCCATAGTTGACCACCCCCCTACTCTACCCACCTCCTTAAGATGACCTCATTTTCATATGGATCAGTATAGTAGGCCTAATTCCATACGTTGATGTCTCCATATGTTGACCAGTTTGTTCCAGTCCCTTGGGTGGCCAACAATAGAGGTTCTCCTGAAATTGACACTTCACTCAGATTAATAGCACTTTAAACAACAGAGGGTTATTTTGTTTTCATATAAAATAAGTCAAGTGGTAGGACCAGGTCTAGGGCTAGCACAGGGCAACCTTGATCTCCAGGGACCCAGGCTTCCCATCTTGTTGCTCCAGCAAGTCTGCCTCATGGTCCAAGATATCTGCCGAGCTCCAGCCACTATAACTGTCACCAGGAAAAACTGAAGAGCAAAGATGGGCTTCCCTCCTTCCTTCCAGCAGATGTTTATGAATTTGGATACAATTCTGCCTATATCTCAATGTTCAACTCAGCCTGAATTTAGTCTGAGTATAGTCACACATTCCTACCGAGGTGCTGGGGAATATAGACTTTTAAGGCAGAAGACAAAAAGTCAGCTGAAAATCAAGGTTCTTATTACTGAAGAAAAGCAGAAGAATGGTTGTTGGAAGGCAATTATCTGACTATTGCATTTTTGTTTTTGAACTTGGTTGATTACACTGCAGGTTTACCTCCTGGGGGGGCATGTGCATACTATTATAATGCTCTTTAATTGCCGCATATCCTCTTTGCTTTCCCTTTTAGAGCAACAATCATTTTCTCCATACCTTGTATGGCAGTTCTTTTGCATCCTTAATATGATATGAATTCTTTACATATATTTCATCCCCCTCCCCAGTGTGTCATACCTTTAACAGTGTTTTCTGATAAACTAAGATTTTGAGGTTTTTATCCAGTCAGGTCTATCATTCTTTTCTTTCAGAGTTTTTGCCTTTGATGTATGTTTAGAAATCTCTTCCCTACTCTGAGGCCAGATAAAAATTTCACCTCTGTTTTCATTTAGTTATTTCATGGCTTGAATTTTTCATGTGTGAAGCATTAGGCCAATGGCATTCAAACAGAAAGAAATAGTTTATACAGTAAGCCAGCACTCAAAGCTTTCACCCAGCAGTATCCTTATCTGGAAGATATGCTCTATTTTCTATTCTCTGCCTTTATAACTTACATTTTAGAAATTTCTGTTCAGGACACACTCAAGGATTGCAACTTGTGGTTGGAAAAATACTGTTTTAATCAATCCACTACTTTGGGGGGTATAATTTGAGAAATGGAACTGTCAAGAGTTTTTTTTTTTTTTCTGTTTCAAATAGCCAGTTTTTAAAGTGATTTTTTTACTTAATAATTGACCATTTTATCTAAAAAGTTATCCTCTTCTTCGTATTTTCATGGCTATTTTTATCTATGCATTCTCCCAGATGGTATTCAAAATCATTTTGAAAGCTTTTTAAAAATGAGATTTAGATTGGATTTACAAAGTAATTTGAGAAGAATTGATATCTTTACAGTCAAGTTGCTCCATCTGGTAACAGGGTGCATCTCCCTCTGCAAGTCTCCTCAGGAAACTGCAGTTTTCTTTCATGTGTCTGCGTAGTTCTCATCAGATCCAAGGCTAGAGAGGCAATGTATGATTGCTTTTTGTGAATGAAATCTGTTTTTCAGTTTTGTTGAGATGATTATTTCTTTCAAATAGGAAATCTTGATTCCGAAAGTTTTTAGTTTACCACTTCGGATTTTCTGGGGAAAATGATATCATCTGCAGATAATGGGCACTTTTATCTTTCCAGTTCCAGCGTAAATTTTACGCGATAGCCATTGATTTATGACTCACCATGGCTAGACACTACGTATCCTGTGTTTCAGTTAATCATCCTGAAAGTTCAGTGACGGAGGTACTGTTATCTCCATTTTAAAGATGAGAAAACAAACCTTTTTGAATTCAAATTGCTCCAAGTCACACATCTAGCAAATGACAGAGTCAGGATTTGAACCCAGATTATTTTGACTCTTACACTTGGGTTTTTAAGTACTTTATTCTACTATCTATCTGTATGTATGTCGTATTTCTTTTTGGGGTCTTAATGGTTTGGTTCAAACTTACAGAGTGGAGTTAATAATAATACTTTACTAAGGGGCCCCTGCTATGCTAATTTTTAATTTTGTTTGAGCGTAAATTTGCATCAGGCCCATGAAGGCATTTGCACAGTCCATCACTCTGTGATTGATCAGTGAGCTCTTCCTGCATCACTTAGAGAGGATTCCCCTTTTTTCCTTGGATTGGTCAACTCTTGGTCATTCTTTTTGCTTAGAGCACTCTGCTTCTTTTTTTTTTTTTTTCAGCAATTAATACCTGACAAAGCTCCACTATTTCCCAAAGTCATTACTTGAGTGTTTATTTTTTCACATAAACTTTTTATTTGCAAAGATAGTATAGAGAGTTCCCAGACACCCTGCACCCGCTCTCACCTGTTATTAACATCTTACATTGGTACATGTATTTGTTACAATTAATGAACCAATATCAATATATTATTATCAATGAAAGTTCATATTTTAATTCATATTTCCTAAGTTTTCACCTAATTTCTTTTTTCTGTTTCAGGATGTTGTCCAGGATAATGCATTATGTTTAGTCCTCATGTCTTAGCCTGCTCTTATACTTTCCTTGTTTTTGATGACCTTGACAGTTTTGGGTACTATTAGTATTTTGAGTTCTGGTCAGTGATTTGATAGACTGTCCCTCAATGTGGACTTGTTTCATGTTACTGTCATGCTTAGACTAGTGTTATGGGTTTGGGGGAGGAAGACCACAGAGGTAAAGTGTCATTGTCATCATGTCATGTCAAGGTACGTTCTATCTACATGACTTAGCATTGTTGGTATGAACCTTGATCACCTGGGCGAGGTACTATTTGTCAGCTTTCTCAACCATACTCATTTTCCCCCTTTTCTATTCCTTAGCCTTTGAAGAAAGGAACTGTGTATACTTAAGGAGTAGATATGTAATGCTTCATTTCCTTATGTAGACACTTGAGGGTGATGTGTCTATCAGGGATGTCCAACCTTTTGCTTCTCAGCCATACACTATAAGAATAAGAGTTGTCTTGGGCCACATGTTAAATACACAAACACTAATGGAAGCTGTTGAGCAAATAAGAAGGTCCATGCATATGTCTCAATACCATATATCAACCATATACCAACAATATCCAATACCACAGAAAATCAAAACGGGCCTCAGAGAATAAGCCTGCAGTCTGTGGGCCACAGAGGGGACACCCCTGGCTACCTAAATCATTTAGAATTCATCTAAATGGCAGGATTTTCCCCCATTTATTTGCTTTTTCAATCCTGTATTTATATAAATATGGATTAATGAACATTTATTTTGTATTCAAGTTCATAGTCCAATACTGATTATTGAACTGATATAATACTAAGATTCTATTGTTCTTATTGTTCCAGCTTTGGCCATTTAGAGCTCTGTCTATTGGTCTGTGTCCCTCCGACATATTTTCACTGTGGTTTACTTACTTATTTTCGAGCGTTTATGTAACTTCTGTCACTATCAGATGCTTCAGGCTCATCTTATATATTTCTTGTCTCAGTCAAAGATCAGTAGAATCAGCCATTTTCATAAGCAGTCCTGGTTCCTTTTATTATAGAACGATGATAGAGACCCAAGTCTAGTGAGGTGTACTCACTACTGATGGAGTATTATTGCTTCCCTGCCTTCTCATCTGACAGAGCAAGGGGATGTATGTGTATAAATTAACCTCTACACACACACACACACACACACCCGAAGTTGCTATTAATTTTAAAAAATGGCATACAATCAAAGAAGAGATATAAAGAAACAAGAGTGCTGCTTCTATCACATCATATTAGCATCCTCTAAAAGCAGAGAAAAA
>CAUYQV010160770.1:0-15453 GCA_963574575.1 Galagoides demidoff
TGCCTGGCTATTTTTTTGTTGTAATTGTCATTTGGCAGGCCTGGGCTGGGTTCGAACCCGCCAGCTCCATGTATGTAGCTGGCACCTTAGCCACTAAGCTACAGGCGCTAAACCTATGACATTTTTTAAGTGAGACTCAGGAGCTGGCTGCTCCTGAAGTAAGTCTTGCCTTTGCTTCTCTGTCACAGCTGACATTCCTGCTTTGTGTCCCCACTCCTAGATAGTGAGCTCTTCTAGGGTAGCTACTGGTCTCTTGTTCCTCTGCACCTTTATTGCATGGTCCTGTGCCTGGCATGTGGTTGTTCAGGGCATATGTCAGTTAAACCTGATGTTCACTCAGGTGCTAATCAGAGTGGTTTCAATCATCAGTGTGCTCAGCACTGGGGATTCAGCTGTCAGTAAGACAGACGTGGCCCTGTGTTCGTGGAGCTTTCAGTCTATAGGGGAAACAAGCATTAAACAAGCAGTTAGTGGATGGATGGCAGTTAGGGTTGGAGCCTTTGGTTGGACTTCGTATCTGACTAGTTTCCCTCAGATCTGACAGGTCTTGTGGAGCAGCCCTATTTCGTTCTTATCTGCTCCTTGGGCTTCCTGGAGCTAGGGGCTGAAAGGACATTCATGCCTGTGGCCTCTCTTGCAGGGAGCACCCCACTTGGCTGCTATAAGAAGCTGATTGAGTACTATAAGAATGGCGATCTCTCTTTTAAGTATGTGAAGACCTTCAACATGGATGAGTATGTGGGTGAGTCTTTGTTTTTCAAGGTTCTTACCTGGTCCAGCTCTGGAAAGAAATGGTGATATCTCAAGGAACCAGTGACATTTGGTGATAGGCTTGGGTATCAGCACCTGTCTCTTTCCAGCCTTAGTTTACTCAGTTATAAAATAGGGCAAATACTTTTTTACTTTTTTTTTGAGACGGAGCCTTAAGCTATCCCCCTGGGTAGAGTGCCGTGGCTTCACAGCTCACAGCAACCTCCAACTCCTGGGCTCAAGCGAGTCTCCTGCCTCCGCCTCCCAAGTAGCTGGGACCACAGGCGCCTGCCACAATGCCTGACTATTTTTTGGTTGCAGCCGTCATTATTGTTCGGCGGGTCCGGGCTGGATTCAAACCTACCACCTTAGGTGTATGTGGCTGGCGCCTTAGCCACTTGAGCCACAGGTGCCGAGCCTAAAATAGGGCAAATAAAGCTGCCACCATAGGTTGCATTAAATACAACATATGTGAAAATTTCTTGTATATAATAGTAAATATTAGAGCTCTTTCCACCATCTTGGGGCCTGTTCTTAAAATTGAAGGTGTTTATGCCCGAGATGAAACTGAATTGTATTTGGTCAAGAGGTGTGCTTATGTATACAAAGCAAAGAACCACACAGTGACTCCTGGCAGCAAACTAAACAAAACCAGGGTAATCTGGGGAAAGATAACTTGGGCCCATGGAAGCAGTGGCATAGTTCGTGCCAAGTTCTGAAGCAACCTTCTGCCTAAAGCCATAGGACACAGAATCTGTGTGATGCTGTACCCCTCAAGGATTTAAACTGATGAAAAGTAAATAAAAGTGGATTTGTACTGTTGTATTTTTATTAAAAATAATAATAATAAATACTAGAGCATCTCTACCTGCTGGCTCCCCAACTCCGTGCCATTTTTTTCCGGAACAAATGATTACAAATGGGTCCTGGCTGGGGTGTGTCCGCAGGGTGCATCCTCTAGCTCCCCTTTCTGCATTTGCAAGGGAGCTAAGACTAGTGTTCTTCCTGCTGCTGAAAAGCTATTACCTTGGTCTGTCCTCTCCTCTCCCTCTCAGTCACTGTAAGGGCTTCATTTTCAGTACTTTTTAAAAAAAAAAAAAAATTATGGTAAAATATATATAACACAAAATTTACCATCTTAGCACTTTTATATGTAC
This sequence comes from Galagoides demidoff, assembly GCA_963574575.1. Taxonomy (NCBI): domain Eukaryota; kingdom Metazoa; phylum Chordata; class Mammalia; order Primates; family Galagidae; genus Galagoides; species Galagoides demidoff. Next base: position 1,908 of record CAUYQV010160770.1, read on the forward strand.
AGTTCAGTAGTGTTAAGTACATCCACATTGTTGTGCGCCTATTTCCAGAACACTTTTCATCTTGTAAAACCCACTAAGCAGCAGCTTCTCACAGCCCCAGAAACCACCATTTTACTTTCTGTTTCTATGAGTTATAAGCAGAATCATGAAGTATTTGTCTTTTTGTGACTGGCTACTTTCAGTGGCAAAATGTCCTCAAGGGTCACCCATGTTGTAGAATCTCCCCCCTCTTTAAGACTGACTTAAATATTCTTTTTTACAAGCTGTATCTCCTTTCTTTTTTTTAAATTTTATTTTTAATAGGCTTAGGAGGTATAAGTTGAATTCTGTGACATTTATATTTTATATAGTGGTAGAATCTGGGATTTGGTGTACAGATCACTCAAGTAGTGTCCATCATTGTATCACCTAACAGATAATTTTTTTTTTTTTTGTAGAGACAGAGTCTCACAGTCTCACTTTATTTATCACCCTCAGTAGAGTGCTGTGGTGTCAGCTCACAGCAACCTCCAACTCTTGGGCTCAAGTGATTCTCTTGCCTCAGCCTCTCAGGTAGCTGGGACTACAAGCACAATGCCTGGCTATTTTTTTGTTGCAGTTGTCATTGTTGTTTAGCTGGCCTGGCCCAGGTTCAAACCTTCCAGCTTTGGTGTATGTGGCTGGAGCCATAACCACTGTGCTATAGGCGCTGAGCCAACTTTAAATATTCTTAATGCTTAATGTAAACATCATATATTCACTTTAAACATTGTTTTCCTTCCTGGCTGCGGGGAAAAACCAAAAACCATTTTGGGAAGCCCTGAGATAAATTCTCTCCAGCCACCTGGTGTTCCGGTTGGGATTCAGGCTGAACAGGGTATAATGGAGGGTGGGTGGTGGAGTGGAAGACATGGGGTGAAAAGTATGCTTGCTTGCTTTCCCAGATGGGCCCAGTTCTAACCCCAGTGACCAGGCCAGAGTATCCCCAGCCTCTAGCCTATGAACATTCTCTTGTGAAAAAGAGATCAGAGTGAGGGAGCTTCCCAGACCTCTGGCAAGTAACTACTCCAGTCCAGCCCTGTGGCCACTTATAGATACCATCTCAGACTGTCCCAGGTGGCTGGAGGTCAGAGAGCTGGTATCCAGGACACCCTGATGGGCACTCCCCTGAGTTTCTTTGCAGGTCAGAATGAAGTCTTGCCATCCTCCTTAGGAGGGCTCCAGCTCAGCTTAAGTGTGACTGAGTGTCCCTTGTCCCCACAGGCCTTCCTCGAGATCACCCAGAGAGTTACCACTCCTTCATGTGGAACAACTTCTTCAAGCACATTGACATCCACCCAGAAAACACCCACATTCTGGACGGGAATGCAGCTGACTTACAGGCTGAATGTGATGCCTTTGAAGAGAAGATCAAGGCTGCAGGTGGGATCGAACTATTTGTTGGAGGTGAGTATTAGAAGGAGGAGGATAAGACACCATGTCTGTCTTCAAACAGGCTCCTCTGTATGCTAGTGACAATAAACAATAAAGTCACTTACCACTGTATCAGTGGTTCTCAACCTTCCTAATACTGTGGCCGTTTAATACAGTTCCTGTGGGTCAAGACCCATAGGTTGAGAACTGCGGCACTTTTGGAGACAGGGAAGGCATGGAGAAAGTGGGAACCCTAAGTCCCTGGCTCTGCTATTCAGGAACTGGGTTACCTTGGAGACCTCCACTTTTACATTTGATACACTGTCTGTAAATTGAAAAGTCTGGTTTTGGACTCTGAGACTCGCTACTCCCCAGTCTTCAGGTTTTATTGGTCAGTCATAGAATTTATCTAAACATATAAAGTCATGAACTCAATGTAGTTCTAGAAGGTTCCACACAGTCCTTACATGCTGTGGATAGCCAAATGAGTCCCAGAGGAGTCATGTGACTTAAAGTCAGCCAGCTGGCAGCAAGGCACACAAAGTGGGAACCTCAGGAGTCTATCTCTCAGAGCTCTTTTTTTTTTGAGACAGAGCCTCAAGCTGTTGACCTGGGTAGAGTGCAGTGGCATCACAGCTCACAGCAACCTCCAACTCCTGGGCTTAAGTGATTCTCTTGCCTCATCCTCCCAAGTAGCTGGGACTACAGGTGCCAACAACACCTGGCTATTTTTTTGGTTGTAGTTGTCAATTGTTGTATGGCAGGCCCGGGCTGGATTTGAACCTGCCATCTCTGGTATATGTGGCTGACACCTTAGCCGCTTGAGCTATAGGTGCAGAGCCTCAAATCTCTTCTGGGTGTGTTTTATTTGCTCCAACTATATCCTAGCAGTAGGACCCCCTGACCATAGGCAGCAGAGACGAGAAGTTACAGCTTTCTGACAATCTGGGGAAGCTACTGTGTTTCCCCCAAAATAAGGCACCATCTTATATTTATTTTTTCTCAAGAAGAGACACTAGGGCTTATTTTCAGGGGATGTCTTATTTTTATTAAGTATAATACAACAATCTACATTTATTCAAATACAGTTAAGTCATGTTCTTCTGGAACCTGACAGGGGGAGCCGACCTTGTTGGTGGGGCCAGCGCTAGTGATGTGTGAACTTTCCCCTAGCCGTTAGCACGTACACAATAGGATGCCTGCCACCCCAGTTACCACCCGCACACCTGCGCAAGTGCGAATGGCTCGGAGAAAGGAGCTGTGGCAGATAAAAGTCATTCCAGTCTTCCTTACTGCTCCACACCAAAATGCATGGCATGGCTATGCAGCATATCTGCATAGGCGTATCCATCACTATGTCTTATTATCGGGGTAGGGCTTATATTTAACAAATGCATAGAAATCCTGCTAGGGCTTATTTTTTGGGTAGGTCTTATTTTTGGGGAAACACAGTATTGAGAGTGCTCTTTACATAGCTTTTTGAGGGTAATAGCAAGTCAACAATGTCTATGTGTACCTCAGACAGAAGTGGCTGGGAGTGGGGCAGATCACATGCTTAATGTGTACCTGACCAGGGTTACAATGGGGAAAGAGATACAGTTTCCAAGGACTTTTGTTCAGACTCTAGTTAGGGAAGGAGAGATTGTCCATTCTTGAAATGTTGGATTCCTAGCACTCACTGCACTGCCTGGCTTTCTCCCTGTAGGGATTGGCCCCGATGGACACATAGCCTTCAATGAGCCAGGCTCTAGCCTGGTGTCCAGGACCCGTGTGAAGACACTGGCCATGGACACCATCCTGGCTAATGCCAGGTTCTTCGATGGAGAGCTGGCCAAGGTGCCCACCATGGCCCTGACAGTGGGTGTGGGCACTGTCATGGATGCTAGAGAGGTAAGGGTGCAGAGGTAGGGTGGAATTGTCTTTTTATTGTTAATTTTATTAAAGATGAAGAAAGACATTATAATAGAGGCTAAATCCCAGTTCCTCTTTCCTCTCTAGAGGTGACCATTGTTCCCAGTGTGAGGAGAGTCCTTGGAGTACTTTTCTGATGCCTTTGACCAACTGTCCAGAGGCTTTAGGCCCTCTGGCCTCTGCTTCTGTGCCCCTTGGTGCTTCTCATGGACAGAGAGGAGCCCAGCATCACTGATGTTGCAGTGTGAATTTGTACCTGCCTAGGTACTGAGAGAGGGACTCCCCTGTTGCCTAGTGGTGGTCACTGTTTGAAGGGATGCCAAGGACGCTTGTGGTTAGAAGATTAATAATACTCTATGCTCAGATTAATAAATACAGTGAAGTGTGATTAAAATGTGTCTCAAACTGGTTGAGTTCCCCCAAAATGTGGGGTATCATTTGAACTTGAATTTTTTGTGGTTTTGTTTTCCTTAGTTTAATTAGAATTTCAGAAGTATTTTTTCCTTTCTGAGGTATATTCAATAGGAAGCAACTACAGACATTTTAGCTGTAAATTTCTTTGCCCAAGCCTATAAATAAGCATCTATATCAACAAACAGATCTCTGTTTAAAGTGAACTTTTGTGAAATGAGTAATGATACACAGATGTCTGTCAAGTAGCCTCAAATCAATACCTAGGGCAGGCGTCCTCAAACTGCGGCCGCGGACCACATGTGGCCCGCCTAGGACATTTATCTGGCCTGCCAGGTGTTTTTGCCACTGCTGCCTGTCTGGCTTAGCAGCCAAATCATTCTGGGGCTTGCAGTCTGGCCCTCTAATGGTCTGAGGGACAGTGAACTGGCCCCCCGTTTGAGAAGTTTGAGGGGTTAAATACTAGGGCTTGATGGCTGTCACTACCAGGTGAGATTATCTTGATTTGGGAAAGGACCTGCAGCTGGAAATCAGGAAATTCTCTTTTCTAAAATGAGTTCTGGCCTGGGCATGGTGGCTTATGCCTATAATCCCAGCACTTTGGGAGGCCAAGTCAGGAGGATTACTTAAGGCCATGTGTTCAAAGCCAGCCAAGTATGGTGACCCACATCATAAAAAATAAAATAAATGAGTTCAGAGTTGTGAGGTGTCCTGAATAATCACCTTCTCTCTATGCCTCTATGTTCTTATCTTTTAAGACAGGAATAGCAAATCCTGTTCATAATGCTGTGGTATAAGGGAATTAAAATGAAAGGAAATTTGTAAAAGTAGAATTTTTTTTTTTGACAGGGTGTTGCTGTGTCACTCAGGCTGGGATGCCGTGGCAGGATCATAGCTAATTATAGCCTTGCACTTCTGGGTTCTAATGATCCTCAGACCTCAGCCTCCCAAATAGCTAGGACTGCAAGGCATGTGGTACTATAACTAATTGCTAAACTTTTTTTTTTTTTTGAGACAGAGTCTCAAGCTGTCGCCCTGAGTAGAGTTCTGTGACATCACAGCTCACAGCAACCTCCTACTCCTGGGCTTAAGCAATTTCTCTTGCCTCAGCCTCCCACATAGCTGGGACTACAGGCGCCTGTGACAATGCCCAGCTATTTTTTTTTTTGGTTGTAGTTGTCATTGTTTGGCAGTCCTGGGCTGGATTCGAACCTGCCAGCTCTGGCATATGTGGCTGGTGCCTTAGCTGCTTGAGCTATAGGCACCAAGCCAATTTCTTAATTTTTTAAGAGATCAGGTCTCACTATGTTACCTAGGCTGGTCCCAAACTTGTGGCCTCAAGCAACTTTCCTGCCTTGGCCTCCCAAATTGTTGGGATTATAGACATAAGCCACCGAGCTGAGTCTAGAGCTGAGTTCTTTATGATCACTTATTTTTTGTTCTTGATTATTTTAACTGTTAAGAGAAGTCTATGCCTTTTCTCTGTATAAACAAAAACCACCCCAAATCACATTAGTTAGTAGGTTTATTGCTCTGAACAGAAGGTGACCAGATTACGAGGCAGCCTTTTTGGGATTAGGCCTTAGGGGGCTCACAGTGACTCCCACTATTGCTTCCCAAGCTTCCCAGTGGGTAGTAAAGATTGGGACCCCTCTTTCACAGACCATGAAAAGTCACCCAACTGTTAAGAGATATGGGTCTTTACATGACATGTCTGGTCACAGGGTACCTTCACAGTCATCATCAAAGATGCCAGAAAACATTGTCATGTGGTGGTCAGGGGCATGGACTGTGGGGTCACAAATGACCTTAGGCAAGTTACTTAGGCCCCCAGAACCTCATTTCCTTAGCATATATATAACATGGGGATAACGACACTACCTGCCTCAGGTTATCTGGGTGATAAAGCATATGGAGCACTGAGCACAGAGTATGTTGCACAGTAACTGTTTAGAGCATGATATTAAAAACAGTAATCCTTCTAGCTGTTTGGGGTGGCTGGACTTCTCTTCCCTCATCATGGGCTTCTTTTCTGATCCCCAGGTGATGATCCTGATCACAGGTGCTCACAAGGCGTTTGCTCTGTACAAGGCCATTGAGGAGGGAGTGAACCACATGTGGACTGTGTCTGCCTTCCAGCAGCATCCCTGCACTGTGTTTGTGTGTGATGAAGATGCCACCTTGGAGCTGAAAGTGAAGACTGTCAAGTATTTCAAAGGTGAGGAAGGGCTGGGTCTCGGAGTAAGTTGTCAAGCTCAGGGTATACCAGGAGTGATGAGGACAGAACCTAGCTTTCATCCTCTGGCCATTTTTATTGATAGTAGATAATGATCTTAATAAAAATCAAACCTCCAGCATTCTGGGAGGCCAAGGCAGGTGGACTGCCTGAGCTCACAGGTTCTAGACCAGCCTGAGCAAAAGCTACACATCGTCTCTAAAAATAGCTAGGCTTTGTGGTAGGTGGTGCCTGTAGTCCCAGCTACTTGGGAAGCTGAGACAAAAGAATCAGTTGAGCCCAAGAGTTTGAGGTTGCTGTGAGCTGTGGTGGCACGGCACTCTACCAAGATTGACAAAGTGAGACTCCATCTACTAATAACTGAAGGGTCCATTTTTGGAGATCTCTTTGCTCTGAGGAGGAAAGAAAAGGCAAAGGGCTGTGTGGTGATCTCCTTGCAGTGATATCGAACTTTAGGTTTTCTCTTTCCAGATCTCATACACACCTTTCCTCCTCCAGGTGAAGCACTAAACTAGCTGTCATGAGGGTCTGTCTTTTACTTTAAAAGGATACATACTTCTTTAAGCAAACTTAAATGAAAATCTTCCTTTACTAAGCAGGTAAATTAGGAATTTGCTCTTTGCTGAAAAGATTAACCTTTAAATAGCCAACTCCGATAGTGATTCAATTTAGAAAAGTTCCACGAATTTTAGCACCAAGAATAATGATTTTCCTACTCTTAGGGTGTTTGTCATTTGGGGATCACAGGCAAAGAGAATTATCAGTTCTGGGACCAAATTTATGAGCTTCTAGATGTTACTGACATCTTGCCCCTACTTGCATTAACTATTTTTTGTTTTTAATTTCTTGTAGGCTTAATGCTTGTTCATAACAAGTTGGTGGACCCCCTATACAGTATCAAAGAGAAAGAAATTGAGAAGAGCCAGTCTTCTAAGAAACCATACAGCGATTAGCCTGTGCTGGGACCTAGAATCAAGTACCTCATGGGGACAGTGGAGTCTTTCTGGAAATTGTCTTTAGGAGAACAGAATTGTATTTCTTTAATCTAATACGGTTACTTCAGATAAGTGGATGAAACTTGTTCATGACTTTGAGGATAGGAGCCTAGTCATGAAGTTTAGCTATAGGGTGAATGATTATTTGTAACTTAATCAGAAACATTTTTTAAAAAAATATGCCCCATCGTTGATGCCAAACCCAGGTTAGGAGTTTTTAACTTTTTGTTCTGCCTTAGTCACTATTCATATGTACAACACACTCCTGTCAGAAACTCCTCACGTGCACTGATTCTCACATTGGGGGGGGTGGTTAGGGTTTGGAGAGTCTTGGCAGCCCCTCTTACACAAGCCTACCCCTACTTCAGAATCACTGTTTCAGATTAAGGCACAGACTCCTAGTATCCAAAGTAAGTGCAAGGAGGCAGTCCCTGTGGTCAGTACAGGTACCAGGGAAGACAACTATTCCTTCCCCAGTTATCTTCTGCTCTCACTGCTGGCCCTTCCATGAACTGGGAGGACTCTCTGGGGAAAGGATTTGGGTGGGTGGGACCAAAGAGGTGGCTTTTACTGATAAACTCAGAGCCTCAAGGGGCCCAGCCACGTCAAACTTCTCTCCCTCAGGGACCCTCCTGCACCAAGAGCCGGAAGCCCTTTTCCCACCAGAGCACTGTGTTTTTGTCAGCGGTCTCACTGTGGCTCCTCTCCTACATACTCGTTAGTAAGTAGGAGGCCCACTGGGGCAGCAGACTGCCACAACTTCAGTGTTATGTTCAGCCAGAGTAATGTGAGTTTAGTAGCAACACAAGTGTCCTGCTATCCTGCTTCCATAAGAGTTGAGTGCTAAAACAATGTACCAAATGCTTCTAATATTTCCCAATTTAAAACACCGAGCTCTTCTAAGCTTCTCGAGTTCATGTGGTGTGGCCTCATATTCAGGAGCTACAGCCCTTTTGCCTAGTTCTTTACTCCTTGCTCCCCAGATGGTCTATTGCTCAGCCTTTTGCTCTTAAGCCTTTGTGGAGTGGATGCTATTGCCTCCTTCCTGTTTTGGTGCCTGTTTGAAGCTGCTGCTGCCTCTACTTCTGGGAAAGATCTTTCAGAGCCTGGCTTACGCCTCTCTTAAAGTGCTGTGTTTGGTACCAGTGTTTCGTCTTTAGCTTTTATATGTAATTGTGCTGTTAATCTGTTTTAAGCTAATAGAGTTGTTTATGATGTGATATTTTCTATTAAATTCAATATTTTCAAATAAAAACTTGTGATCTGTGGATTTCTACCTCTATATTTCTCTTCTCTCTCTCTTTTTTTTTTGACACAGGGTCTTTCTCTGTCACCCAGGGCTAGAGTGCAATGGTATCATCATAGCTCACTGCTGCCTTGAACTCCCAAGCTCAAGCAATCCACCTGCCTCAGCCTCCTGAGTAGCTAGGACTACAGGCATGTGCCACCACCCCCAGCTAATTTTTCTAGTTTTTTGTAGAAACAAGGGCCTTGCTCAGGCTGGTCTCGAACTCCTGACCTCTAGTGAGCCTCCTTTCCCAGCCTTCCAAAGTGCTAAGATTATAGCCATGAGCCACCACACCTGACCAAGCCCTAAATTTCAGGTTTTCTGGCTGATATAGAAACAGCCAGTCAGCTAAGCCTCAACGTGAGTTTTCAAGGTCACAAGCATAGCAACTGTTTGTTTATCTCTTCTTCAACCATCAGGGTGAAAGATCATCAAAAGATTTTATAAAAATGAAGCACCAAGTGACAAGGGTAGGGGGAGAGAAAAGATGAGCAATAAACCGTCATGTTCTGGCTGCATCTGAGATCAAAACAAAGATATAGCTGTTAAAAAGTATAAAGCAGATGGGTGGCACCTGTGGCTCAAATGAGGCGGGCGCTGGTCCCATATACTGGAGGAGGGGGGTTCAAACTCAGCCCTGGCCAAAAACTGCAAAAAAAAAAAAAAAAGAAAAGAAAAGAAAGTATAAAGCAGATTTGTGATAAGGGACAAAAACTGCAAGTTATGGAAAAAACATTTTGGTTTTGTTTTAAAGTCAGTGTAATGGTATATAACCAATTAGTGAGGTATAAGTAGAGTTGGAAGAGGGTTTAATTTTTTTTTTTTTAACAATTTTGAGCAAAGAGATAATTTACATCCTGATAAAATGTTTTAAATAAAAGTCCAATGATTTTTATCAGGTTTATGTCCTTACCACAATTCTTTACCATTTCTATCATTCTCAAAAGCTTTCTACTTCAAACTCCAGCCCCAGACAACCACTGATCTGCTCTGTGTCTATAGATTACCTTTTCTGGATATTACATATAAATGAAATCATGATATGACATGGTGAACTTGGGACCTTGAAAAGATCTAACTCCCAGGTCTGTGTCCCTGGTGTCTCAACAGCAATGTCCTAGCGCTTTTGCAGATCAAGTAGGATGTATACCCTGGGCTAGCTTGGGCCTCTAATAGTACTCAGGAGAGGGGCTAATTATATGTTTAGGGGTAGGGAACACAGTGGGCCTGGAATATCTTGTTAATGAAAATAAGTGCTTTCCAAATGTGTAGAGAGGACAAAACAATCTGTTAAATGGGGTTCCCACTAGCCAGGTTGTGACAATTTGATCAAAAGGAATTATTTGGCCAGGTGCAATGGCTCATACCTGTAATCCTAGCACTCTGGGAGGCTGAGGCTGGAGCATCACTTGAGATTAGGAGTTTTGAGACCAGCCTGAGTAAAGTAAGACCCCGTTTCTACTAGAAATGCAAAAATTAGCCAGGTGTTGTCATGGGCACTATAGTTTTTGCTGTTTCAGAGGCTAAGGCAGGAGGATTGCGTGAGCCCAGGAGTTTGAGGTTGCTATGAGCTAGGCTGAGGCCATGGAAGAGCAAGACTCTGTCTCAAAAAAAAATAAAAAAAAATAAAACAAAAAAAATTACAAAGAAGAAATTTATATTATTATTAAAAAGAAGTATTAAATACTGCTGATTGAGCTGGGCATGGTGGTTCATACTTGCAATCTCAGTATTTAGAGAGGCTGAAGTAGGAGGATTGCTTGAGCCTAGGAGTTTGAGGCTGTAGTGAGCTATGTTGACACCACTGCCCTCTATCCCTGGGCAACAGATCAAGATCATGTCTCCAAAAAAAGCCCATGGATTAGAACAAGTTTAATTTGTAGGCGGTGCCTATGGCTCAATCGGCTAAGGCACCAGCCACATACACCTAAGGTGGCGGGTTCGAATCCCCAGCCCGGCTCGCCAAACAACAATGATGGCTACAGCCAAAAAATGGCCGGGCGTTGTGGCGGGCGCCTGTGGTCCCAGCTACTTGGGAGGTGGAGGCAGGAGACTCGCTTGAACCCAGGAGTTGGAGGTTGCTATAAGCTGTGATGCCATGGCACTCTACCCAGGGGGGATAGCTTGAGGCTCCGTCTCAAAAAAAAAAAAAAAAAAAAAAAACGATTCACACTTGTTACTGATACGGGAGGAGGAGGAGTTCAAAAGGCAAAATTCATGGCGTGGTTTTAAGTAGATGAGGGGAAAGGCAAATAATTCTTTCTGCATCTGTTGATTTTTACTTGCTTTATGTGCAAAATAATCTTAATGGCAAAGTAACATATTTGGGGGTGACACAGTCTGATCCCCTCCAGGTACAAGCAGCCTACTCTAATTATTCTCACTTTCTTCTTATAGGCAGAAGTCCCCCATTTCCCACTCACCTTCACAATCATGCTATAAATACACTTAAGATTGTCACACTGGGAACCAGGATCCTTGACGTTTGATTGTTTCTACAGTTATAAGTCAGCCTAATTATTTGGTCACTCAGCCCCTATCAGCTTCTGCTCAAGAATAAGAGGTTTTGCCTGATACTTGACTAACTTCCAGTATGAAACATCTTCTTTCCTTTCCTTCCTTTTTTTTTTTTTGAGAAAGAGTCTCACTTTATTGTCCCAGTAGAGTGCTGTAGCATCATAGCTCACAGCAACCTCAAACCCTTGGGCTCAAGTGATTTTCCTGCCTCACCCTCCCCAGTAGCTGGGACTACAGGTACCCACCACAACACCTGGCTTTTTTTTTTTTTTTTTTTTTTTTTTTAGAAATAGTGTCTCACTCTTGCTCAGGCTGGTCTTGAACTCCTGACCTCAGGCAATCCACCTGCCTTGGCCTCCCAGAGTGTTGGGATTACAAGTGTGAGCCACTGTGCCCACCCCCACTTCTTTCTTTCTTTCCTCCCTCTCTCCCACCTGCTGTGTCTCAGCCACAAGAAATACAGTAAGTTTGCTGCCCTCAGGAGGATTATGGTCTAGGTAGGGTAAATAAGCCATGCACAAATATAAATTGTCTTTTTGCCTGTGGATATAAGAAAATACGGTAGCCTGAGTAATAAACAACAGAAGTTTATTACTTACAGGTCTAGAGGTTGGGAAGTCTGAGATCAAGGCATCAGCAGATTTAGTGTCTGGTGAAGGTCTGATCTCTACTTCACAAATGGTACCTTACTGCTGTGTTTTCACATGGCAGAAGGGAACAAAAGAATAGACAGGTTTCCTCGAGTCCTCTGATACAGGCATAATCCCATTTATGAGAGCAAAGCCTTCATACAGACCCATTTCTTGATGCTATTGCACTGGGGACTAGGTTTCAACATGTGAATTTGGGGAGACACATTTAGATCACAGCACAAATCATGTAGCTGTTTGGGGATCGAGTTTTCCCAGCCCTAGGGAAGCCTTTGGACAATGTTCTGAATGTCAGGACGTCTGATGGAAGGTGTTGAGCAAGACAGTAGCACGATGTGATTTAAACCTCCCATCTTAAGAACACTCAAAAAAAAAAGAAAAGAAAAATACTGGGTTTCTTTTGTGAGGAGAAATGAAAAGGATTGGAAGCAAGTGTGGAAGCGGGGGAATGAGTCAAATGACCAGCAGTGAAGACACAATGTGTTTACCTTTGTTCTTGATTCATTTTGAATAACCACCTAAGAATGGAATAATATGGCTTATTTTATGGCGTTTGCTTGTCTTCAGCACTTTCTAGCTCATAGTAATTCTGCTTTCCTTGTTACGAAAGGTCTTGAAAAACTATTTTCCCTGCAGATTTACTGAAATATAATTGAAAACTAAAAATTACAGGCATTTACAGTTATACAGGGTGGCCATACAAGTTATGTGCGATTCTAAATTGCACACTATTTTAAATCACATATGAAATTTCTGGCCACCCTGTAGAATGGTGTTTTGATATACATGTAGATTGTCCACATTTACTATCAAGGTGATTAGTACATTTGATCTTATTTTCTAAGTCCTTTCAAGCTAGTCTTTTCATAATTCCTTCTAGAACCTTCCAAGATTGAAAAGCTAATCCTCTGAATGAATTGGGCATGAGATACCAAAACAATGGGAGGTACCAGAACAGGTCTGTCCTTTGTAGTGCACGTACCTAGGTTGAATCTGGCCTTTTGGTTTTAAGCTCAGCTAGAGCAATCTGATAATACTCTATTTTCTTGTGTATCAAAAAAAAGATAATGCTTCCCTGAGAAATGAGTATAACGGAGACTATTACAGAGCTCAAATGTATATAGTTACTGCAACTTAGGGGTTCCACAGATCTTAACTCTATTCATAGTCACTTTATTTTAGCATGCATTTTACTTAATTGGGCAATGTGTAAAAATATGGAATATGTTTTGTTTATATCCCCAATACAGCACCTGAGTCATAACCGGTACTACACTTAGAATGAATCAGTGTGTCTGTGCAATAAATGGCAAATGAACAAACATCCTAAGAGAGAGAAGAAGCTGATCCAGCCAGAGGCACAGTCACCGTGGCCATCATCAGACAGCTTGAGCCCTTGCAGCTCATTGTCGGGCTGAGTGGATGAACACGGAGGCCTCTGATAAGCGGGGCCTGGGTGCAGGGCCTGCAGGAGCCCCCAGGAACCTTCCTGGCTTCTCTGCTAGCTTTCAGTTGTTGTTTGTTGGTTGTTTTGTGCCGTTTCCTGAGCAACTTAAGGGAAGGTGTAGACCCAACTCCCCAGGTCATCTTAAGGACCATTAACTAATTTGAGCAGATATTATTTTCTCAAGGATGAGATTCCTCTTCATCTTCCTTATCCTCCTGAGACCCATTCAGTATAACATTAGGAGTGTTCTGTTCCCCAGACTGTGTTCAGGGTTCCGATTAGATGTATGTACTTCCTTAGCCCAGATCCTGGGACCGGGTCCCTTATTCTCATTCCCACCGCCCTTAGTGCTCTGCTATGCTATGTCTGTGTGTGTCCCCAGAATTCACATGTTGAAATCCTCACTCCCAAGGCGATGATCTTAAGAACTGGGGCCTTTGGGAGGTTATTAGGTCATGAGGGTGGGGCCTCCAGGAATGGGATTAGAGCCCTGTAAAAAGAGGTGCAGTGGAGCTCGGGTACTGCTTCCACCAGGTGAGAATGAAGCTAAGAAGGTGCCATTATCTATGAACAAGAAAGCAGGTTCTCACCGATCACCGAATCTGGCACCCTGATCTTTGACTTCTCCATCCTCAGAACCACCAGAAATAAATGTCTGTTGTTAATAAGTCACTCTGGGCTCGGCACCTGTGGCTTAAG
>CAUYQV010160773.1:0-11924 GCA_963574575.1 Galagoides demidoff
CATCACAGCTCACAGCAACCTCCAACTCCTGGGCTCAAGCGAGTCTCCTGCCTCCGCCTCCCAAGTAGCTGGGACCACAGGCGCCCGCCACAACGCCCGGCCATTTTTTGGTTGCAGCCATCATTGTTGTTTGGTGGGCCCCGGCTAGGGATTTGAACCCGCCACCTTAGGTGTATGTGGCTGGTGGCTTAGCTCATTGAGCCACAAGCGCCGAGCCCTTCAGATGTATTTTTAAACACAATGCAATTATTATAATATCTTATACTGGTTATGTAAAGAAATCTTATATCTATTCAGTTGTTGAAATTATTTTCCCCCCTATGCATTGTCTTCATATGAATCTACCTTTTTAGTTGGTAAGCGTCCCGTTAATGTTTGTAAGAAACTTGACGTCTCTGTGTGCGAAGACATGCGATTACAACTCCGATCCACAGCCTATGGAGTGAGATGAGTGAATGGCGAGACACCATTAACATCCGCAGTGATGGCTTTGCAGCTCAAGGACTATGTACAATTTTAAAATAGCTTTCTTGTGGTTTCAAAAACCATCTATTTTAGTGTTTATCTCATTTTCACCATTTTAAGCTGCTTTAATGACAACGCATCAGAAGTATCAAAACTTCCACGTGATTTTAGTCTTTAAAAAGATGCGTATTTTAATGATTTTATAACGCATGTATTCTGAGTGCTGCAAAGAATGAAACTTAACTGTGATCTATACACATGCACATAGGTGGTAAAAATAAATGAACAGTAAAAACGTACTTCTCAACTGGTCTCATGTTCAAAAAGTAATCAAGGATTTTGTACTCATTGAAGAAAATAAAAAAAAGTTTAGAATGGTTTCTTTCACCTTTTCACTCTTATCAAAAATCACCGTTCAGGTTTGTCATATACTACATCAAATGTAAATAATTTATAATATCAAATAGAGAATTAAAATTCTTCTTCAACGATAACATTTTCATCCAAAGCCAGCACGCAGATGAGAAGTATATTTTGAGGTGTCATGCACATTAGCTATCAAGCAACTAGTCTTAAGTAAGGAAAATCTAATTTCATACTTTGCAACACGGTACAAATTAAAATGGACGTTTGCTTCTGGAAATTTAATCTTAATAGCACGGGGATCACACACAGTTAACATTTAATTTCAACTTATCACCAGGCTTTCTAGTCAATGATTATGAAGGAAATAACAAGATAATAAATGCTACATGAAATGGTACAACACTTTAAACCAGTGGTTCTCAACCTTCCTGATGCCGCGACCCTTTAATACAGTTCCTGTGGGTTGCGACCCACAGGTTGAGGATCGCTGCTTTAAACCAAAGCAAATGGAAAACGCTGGTTTTTTTTACACATAATTTTTTTTTTTTAAAATTCCTGGTAAGGATGTGCTACCTCTAAAGAAGAAACTGTTAGAAAGCCATCAAGTTCATGAGCAGCAGACACTGAAACACCAATAGGGGCATGGGGGGGGCAGGAGGCGGGGAGGAGAGCATTAGGGGCACACACTTGGTGGTATCATGCATCGTAGCTGGGAAATGTGCTAAGTAAACAAAAATAAACACTTTTAAGCAAGCCACTGAAATCACAGTATATGCTAAAAAGTAATGAGCTAGGGAAAACAGCAGCCAACAAAGAAGCCTCCAACGGAAACACCACCTGTGTTGGTTCTGCACTTGGGCTGGGGTCGGATCCCCATGGGGCAGCTTTGGGACCACCAGTGTTAACCCAGGAATTGGAGCGATCTAAACCCTGAGCATACAATAGAAAGCAGTTGGAGAGGGAAGAAATATTACACGTTGCATGCTACAAATAATTCTTAGAGAAACCCAGACCTTCCGATGCAAACATGTTTTTAATTAGTACTGTTAAAGCAACCAAAATTTTTAGGCACTTACAGAGTATTAGTTCAGTAAAATTATCTTATTAAATAACCTAATTCTGTAAAAAGTCACCAAGAACATTCAATAGAGTATTTAAAGGTAATTTCTGTTTATGTTAAGGGATACCTCTTGACGTACCAACAGCTAAAGTTCCTACAGCATCACAAACTTCAAACTCTCTTTAAAGACTGTACAGGTTACCTACAGATAATTTCCTCTGAGGTTTAAAGAAAAAAATGGAAGAAAAACACTCACTTATTTGATAAAAGGCTTAATTTCACTCCATCTTCCATCAACGGACAGCTGCATGTAGTGGCATTTCATAATCTACTTGCCCTAGCCTCCTCCTCCACTCTCTTTTAGAGACAGATAGGAGGAATTAAGTAAAAACTTAAGAAAAAAAATCTAATATTCACTTGTTCCTAATGAAGACAGTGTATGTGGGGCTGGGTTCAGTTTTATTGTAATTAAACCTAATGAGATACTATTTTATTAAAACATCATAAGGAAAAACATTGTATGTGGGCTATCTACAGAAATTATATTGTCATCATCACCTTCATTAAAGTTTCTTTAATATGCTACTAATATGTATGACCAGGAGTGAATTATGTCTGTCTGTCTCTGAAAGGGTTGCTATGATTCCAGGTGAAGGGATCAGACACTTTACTCTCACTTCCTAAACCCAACTGATCATTACAATCGCTTGAGAAGCTTTATAAAATTCTGATTCAGGGGGCCCTACTCCAGAAATCCTGATTAGGAATCTGTAATCTAGGATGAGAACCCGAGAATCTGCTGATTGCAGCTGGGGCAGGATGCACAAAATTTTTAAAGGATTCATGGGTTAAGAATAACAAAGGCAACACAAGATGAGTGAAATGTATCAGAACGTGAATATGGACCAAACCAGAAAGCCCCAGAGAAGGACAGGTGAAGAGGAAAGAGTGGAGACAGCAGCTGTCAGCTCTGTCTGAGCGTCAGTGCACCTGCTGAGCCCCCCCCACTGCACAGCAAAGGTGCAGGGCCCTTCCTCAAACAAAAAGCCATCATTGCTGAGGCCTAGACATCAGTACAGTAAGGGGGTGAAGCCCAGAAAAGGTCCTAGAGCTGTGAGATTAGAGGCTGCAGAGGAGAGAAACCGTGGGAGTTAGGGTACTGAGAGGACAGTTTGAGATCTGTCAAAGACACTGACTTGAGATTAGAAGGGTGAAAGTTATTGGTAATGAATTCTAATGTGAGTCCACACCTGAGGCAGGGTGGAAGGCCAGGTCACTAGAGGAGGAGAGTTTCTGGAATTGCCAGGCCAATAAAATAGGACTAAATGAAGAATGGCTATAAACTTCAGATTCCTTAAAATTCTGAGATATAGTTTTAATCATTATTGTTAGAGATGATGATTAAATGATGATCCAACATGAAATTTAGGATTTCATATTTAATATTGATCCGATATTAAAATTTTGCCATGAAAAGAGAAAACAACATAAAAGCCATTTAAATAAAACTTGATTTAGAGAAAGCTAAGTTATCATAAGAGAAACTCTCACCTTTTTCTTTAAAGACAGAGTCTCACTCTACTATCTAGACTAGAGTGTCATGGCCTGGGGCCTATATCAAAGCATCTTCAAACTCCAGAGCTCAGGCAGTCCTCCTCCCCCAGCCTTCCAAGTAGGTGGGACTACAGGTGCCCATCACAACACCCAGTAGAGATAGGATCTCACTCTTGCTCAGGCTGGTCTCAAATTCCTCACCTCAAAAAGTCCTCCCACTTCAGCCTCCCAGAGTGCTAGGAGTAAGGGATGAGCCACCATGTCCAGCTAATAAACTCTCATCTTTGACGATGACTTTGGCTATGACTTTCTCAGAAATTAGTTTATATATATATATATATAAAAGGAATGTGTGTATGTATATATGTTATAAAAATCATTCTGTCCCATTTAATAAATTTCTTTAAAAAGGCAAAAAGATACTCTTACATATAGACCTCTTTGTTCTGAATCCTGACATTCGATGATAAATCAAATGAGAAACAGGAGTAACTAGAGGCAACTTTTGACAGAGGCCCTGTCCAGAGGGAGAAAAAAATGGACAGAGTGGACTCAATGAAGCTGAAGGTGGGGAGCTGAGCTGAGAAAGAAGATTGATGAGGGCAAATCATCTCTGCAGAGGCTGTGACTCCAAGAAAACAAATTCCAGGTTCAAGAGGACGAAAGATCCCTGCCCCAAGAGAGAGGCTTGTTCTGTGCTCTCTGCGAGCGAGCAGGGAACTTTAAAGACCTCGTTTTATTTTACTGGAGAGAGCTGCTAAATGCCAGGCCTCCTTCTCCAGGGAGCTCCCACTCTTGAGCCTAGGCATCATCCAGCTGGCATAAAATTGAACAAATAATTTCGCTGCAATGCCCTGTCCACCCTTTCCCTCTTGCCTGGTGGACTGTAGGCCTTCCCCCTGCAGAGCCCAGAGTGTTTGCAATTCCTGAGAGGCCTGGGCGCCGTGGGGGCCGCTGGACACTAGCACGGAAATGGTGACTCGAGTGGAAGTTGAGGGGTACAGGGAGAGAGGGACACGTGGGAGAGAGACGTGCTGTGCTGTGGAGGTGCTCGCGCCCTGGGTCAGACCTTGCTGGTGCACTTCCCTGAGCCCACTGCCCACCAGACTTCAGCCCCTTGGGGTTGCTGGTGGCAGTGGGAGAAACGTGCTGTGATGGTGTGCGGCAGCGGGCAGAAGCGCTGATGCCTCTGGTCGGAATTTGGAGGTATGCTTCCCTGATCCCATTGCTCACATGAGGGAACCAGGCTTCAGCCCCTTGGGGTTGTGCGTGGTGGTGTGCGGTGGGGAGAGATGCTGACTGCGTGGGAGAGAACGGTATGACACCATGGTGTACGGAGGTGGATGAAGTACTGACGCCTCTGGTCTGAATTTGGCAGCGCACTTCTCTGACTCTGTTGCTTACCGGAACCAGCCTTTGCACCCTTGGGGTTACCGGGGGTGGTGTATGGCGGGGAGGAGGTGCTGGCTCTGATGCTGATGGTGCCCCCCAGCTCCATTGTTCACAGGAGGGACCAAGGCTCCAGCCCAGCAGGTTTGCCGGCAGCAGAGTGGCAGGGGGGTGGAAGTGCTGACGCCTCTGGACTGACTCCTTGGTAGAATATACCCTCGTGACCCCATTGCTCACCAGAGGGAACCAGACTCCTGCCCCTCAGATTTTCGGGAGGGAACTGCCTCTGGATCCCTACAATCAGGTTGCTGGAGACCCACTGAACTCTCCCTAGCAGTGAGAGTTGAGCAGTGATTGTACTGCATGGGATAATCAGATTAGAACTCTTGACCTGGGCTGTCCACCTGGAGAGCCTCCAAGGTTGAGCAGTGTTCATTTTGTAGCAGGAGGGACTGATTCTCCTCCTCCAGCTGTTACTGGTTGGGGGCAGGGTGCTGCGGTTGCTTGTATCTCTCCCAAGCTGAGATTTCAGTCTGGGAGAAGCAGAGATTTACCGAAACTCACTAGGATTGCACAGAGGCTGGCTGACTACAAGACATAGCCAGCTAGTGCTATCACACCAAGCAGTTCCTCAGAGTCTCTGGCTGCGGTTCTGAAAGGGACCTTTGTAAAGCTATAGGGGAAAAGCTATAATCACCAACCCCAGTTCATTGGTAAAGGGCTGGTTAACTCCACCTTCCTGAGGCCCTCAATCCAATCTCACCCTACTGGTTTTACTAGCCAAACTGCAGAAAATAAACATGGGGCAGAACCAGCAGAAGAACTCTGGCAACATGAATACCCAGAGTAGATCAAAACCCCTGAGGAAGGACAAAGGACGTACAAAAGAAGAAGCCAATCGCAGATAAATGGTGGAATTGTCAGAAATAGAATTCAGAGTATGGTTGGCAAATAAAATGAATAGAATGAAGCAAAGATGGAAAAAGAAATCCACGGAGTTGTCTAAAAGTTGTCTCAAGAAATTAATGAATTCAAAGACAAAAATCCTCAAGGAAGCTTGGCACATGTAGCTCAGTGAGTAGGGCGCTGGCCACATATACCGAGGCTGATCAGTTTGAGCCTGGCCTGGCCTGCTAAACAACAATGACAACTGCAACCAGAAAATAGCCAGGTGCTGTGGCGCCTGTAGTCCCAGCTACTTGGGAGGCTAAGGCAAGAGAATCACTTAAGTCCAAGAGTTTGAGGTTGCTGTGAGCTGTGATGCCACAGCACTCTAAGAAGAGTGACATAGTGAGACTCTGTCTCAAAAAAAAAAAATCATCAAGGATATGGACATAATGAGATAAGAGATTCCAGAGGTCAAGGAAATGAAAAAGTTATTCAAGGAGCTTCGAAATACAGTAGAATTCCTCAGTAATAGTTGAGCAGGCAGAAGAAAGGATATCTGAAATTGAAGACAAGGCTTTTGAACAACCCCAAGCATTAAAAGAAGGAGAAAAAATGGAAAGAAAAAAAAAGATCATTCCCTGAAAGAGTGGTGGGATCACTCTGAAAGATCAAACATCTGACTTATAGGAATTCCTGAAGAAGAGGATGGTCCTAAAAGCACAGATCCTCTACTCCAAGAGATTATGGAGGGAATTGTCCAAGCATGGCAAGAGATAGAGAAGTTCAGATAATAGATAGTTTCAGACCCACAGAAAGACTCAATCCAAATAAATCATCTCCTAGACACATTGGAATTAACTATGCCAAAGTTAATATGAAGGAGAAAATTTTGCAAGCAGCCAGGCTTAAGAAAAGCATTACCTACAAAGGGAGAAATATTAGAATGACTGCAGATCTTTCAGCTGAAACTTATAAAGCCACAAGAGGATGGGCGTTGACCTTCATCTCCTGAAACAAAACAACTTTCAGCCCAGGATCCTGTATCCGGCTATGCTAAATTTCATCTGTGATGGAGAAATCAAATACTTTACTGACATACACATTTTGAGGAAATTTGCCATAATTAAATCAGCTCTTCAGGAAATACTCAGACCCATAATCCATAATGACCAGCACAATGGTCTACCACCAAAGTAAACTCACCCAGAATTTATTAAATAAAACCTAATCTCCACAATGGTCAAAGAATTAAATATATCCACTGGACCTTAGAAAACCATGACAGCCAAAATACTACCACACCTATCGATTCTCTGAATTAATGTGAATGGCTTAAATTGTCCTCTAAAGAGGCACAGGTTGGCTAACTGGGTACAAAAACTCAGGCCAGGTATTTGTTGCCTACAGAAGACTCACCTTAACTCAAAAGATAAAAAAAAAAAGGTTCAGGGTGAAGGGATGGACATCTATAATACAGGTAAATGGAAATCATAAAACAGCAGAGGTTGTAATTTTATTTGCAGATACAGTAGGATTTAAACCAACAAAGATAAGGAAAGACAAGAATGGGCACTATATATTTGTCAAGGGAAACACTCAACATGAAGAGATTTCAATAATTAACATTATTGAAACATTATTTACTTAGCTACTAGCAGGGAGGGCTGCCTTAGAGGAACAAGACACGGGGTCCTAGTGCACAGGGGTCAGGTGTACCTGCTGAGCTTGGGCAGCCATCCTTGAGGTAAGCCTAGCAAACCCTGAACCCCCAGCAGGTCCACTTTGTAGGCAGGAGGCACTGTTTGATGTCAAAGAACGTTAGGACACCAGTCCCATGGTGACTGAATATTGATGAAATGACCAGGCCCTGAATGAGGGCAAGTCAAGAAGACAGGACTCAATGTTCTCTGCAATTAGGGAGAGGTTTCTGGCCCATATTGTATATATAGAGAAAGCAGCATGTGAGTTCTCCATCTCCTAACACAGCACTACCTGGTCTCCAGGCGATATATTGCTATATATAAGTATATATGTGTATATACCCACCCACACACACTTATATGTATATATACACACACACATATATATTTATTTAGTTCATTTTTGTTCTTTTTCCCAATTTTTTTCTTAGTATTTTTCTCTTTTTCATTGTTTTGTTCTTGATATTTTTTGGTTTGGTTTTGTATGGTTGTATTTTTATTTTATCATTGTTACTTTCTTCAATACCAAAGGTTCCTTCATTTTTGTTACAGTTTTTCAGCCCTGTTTTATTCTTTCTTCCTCTTTTTACTTTTCTTCTTTCTTCTACCTTTTAGATGTCTCTTCTTTTCCCATCTTTCTCACATAAATTTCTCATACAAGAACTGAGACATCTCATTCATTTCTTTATCATATATACCTGTATTTTTTATTTTCTTTATTTTTATTTTTTATTTCTTTTTATACTTTGGGTAGAGTGCTGGGGCATCATAGTTCACAGCAAACTCAAACTCCTGGGCTCAAGCAATCCCCTTGTCTCAGCCTCCCAAATAGCTGGGACTATAGGCACCCACCACAACACCCAACTACTTTATAGAAACAGGGTCTCCACCTTGCTCAGGCTGGTCTCAAACTCCTGAGCTCAGGAAATCCACTTGCCTTGGCCTCCCAGAGTGCTATAAGTATGAGCTACCATGCCTGGCCATTTTCCTTTATTTTTATTTTCTTCTTTTCTCTGAATGCTGTGGTCACACAACATTCATCTGGCTCAAGGAGGTCACAATGTCGCAAGTTCACAGGCTGAGGTTTCCTTCTAGCTTTGGCCTTGGAAAAGACAGTATTGGGAGGGACCCATTGACAGATACTGCTTATTTTTTTTCTTCTATATTTGGCAGGAGGAGAGGTCTTGCTTTTGCCCAGACTGGTAAGGAGCTCCTGACTTTGGGAGACTCACCTAGCCCAGACCCAAAAGGCCTCCCTGCCAATCACTACCATTTCTCCTGTTGCTCTGTTTCTCTTTCTGCCCCTTTTCTCTGCTCCCTTCAATGCATCTTTCTTTTTTTCCTTCTTTATCCTTTACTTTTCTTTCTCTATTCTTGTTCTTTACCCTTCCCTTCCTTTTGGCCTTATACCTAAAGGTCACTTCAACACCTATGCTCTGGGGAAAGGTTTAATTTAAAGTGAAGGAGATAGTAGGAGGAAGAAATAGGGGAACGGAGTGAAAAAGAAGAAAATACACATGAGGATGGACCAAGAGAAAAATTCTGGCAACATGAAAAACCAGAACAGAGCAACCCCCACCAAGGAACCATGAGGAGCAACTGGAGAGAATTCCACCTACAAAAAAAAATGACAGAAAGGGAATATTTTTTTTTTTTTAAGACGGAACCTCAAGCTATCCCCCTGGGTAGAGTGCCATGGCATCACAGCTCATAGCAACCACCAACTCCTGGGCTCAAGCGAGTCTCCTGCCTCCACCTCCCAAGTAGCTGGGACCACAGGCGCCCGCCACAATGCCCGGTCATTTTTTGGTTGCAGCCATCATTGTTGTTTGGCGGGCCCGGGCTTGGGGTTCGAACCTGCCACCTTAGGTGTACGTGGCTGGCGCCTTAGCTGATTGAGCCACAGGCACCGAGCCAAGGGAATTTAAATATATAGATGGCATAGGTGATAAAGGGAATTGAAGAGAAAGTGAAAAAACAGAACCAAAAAAAAAAATGAATGAAAGACATAAAGAATATAAAAAGGATGTGGTGGAGCTTAAAGAAATGAAGGAGTTAATTAGGGAACTTAAACATGCAGTAGAAAGTATCACTAACAGATTAGACCATGGAGAAGAAAGATACTCAGAGCTAGAGGATAAAGCTCTTCAGCTAACCACAGCAGTTAAAGAGGCAGAAAACAAGGGAGAGAAAGCAGAAAAATCACTCAGAGAATTATGGAACTTCACACAGCATTCAAATATATGAAGTATAGGAATCTGTGAAAGGGAAGAAGAATGGACTAAAGGGATGGAAGCCCTATTAGATGAAATCATAAATGAAAATTTCCAAAGTTTCATTAAAGATTTCAAAGCACTCATTTTAGGGGGATATAGAACCCTAGGTAGTCTCAACACAAATAGAGCATTTCCAAGACACATTGCAATGAACCTATCCAAAGTCAAAACAAAAGAGAAAATTTTGTAAGCAGTCAGGAGTAAGCGTAACTTGACCTACAAGGGCAGATCCATCAGAGTGACAGCATACTTTTCAGCTGAAACTTTCCAAGCCAAAAGAGAATGGTCACCTACCTTTAATCTTCTTAAACAAAATAATTTTCAGCCCAGAATTCTGCATCCTGCTAAAAATAAGCTTCAAAATTGATGGAGAAATCAAATCTTTTACTAATATGCAAAAACACTGAGGAACTGACTATACAAGACCTGCTGTATAGGAAATACTTAGACCTATTCTCCACATTGATGATCATAATGGACCACCAGCAAAGTAAACACCCAGAAGCTAAAGGACAAAACCTAGGTTCCACAAAGGTGCAAAGGATAAAACTAAGCAAAAGATTTTCACAAAAGAAGATGAACAGAACTCCACCACACTTATCAATACTCTCAATAAATGTAAATGGCTTGAATTCTCCATTAAAGAGGCACAGGCTCACCTACTGGATACAAAAGCACAGGCCATCCAAATGCTATTTCCAGGAAACACACCTAACATTGAAGGACAAAACAAGACCCAGGGTAAATGGACAGAAAATATTTTTTCAGAGAAATGGAAATTGAAATAAGAATGGGTCACAATCTTATTTTCAAATACAAGTGGATTTAAAGCAACTAAAGTTAAGAAAAACAAAGATGGTCACTTTATACTGGTCAAGGAAACAATATAACAAGAGGACATTTCAATTCTAAATATTTATGCACCCAATTTAAATGCTTTCAGATTTACGAAACAGACCTTGATTAGTCTGAGCAATATGATATCCCATAATACAATAATACCTAGGGACTTTAAACACCCCTCTGACAGAACTGGACAGATCTTCTACACAGAAACTAAACAAAGATACAAGGGACTTAAATGTGATCGTAGGACAAATAGGCTTAACAGACATATACAGAACATATCATCCCAAAGCTAAGGCATATACGTTCTTCCTGTAAGCCAAAATATATCATATCCTAGGATATAAAACAAACCTCAAAAAATTCAAAAGAACTGAAATGACAGCTCGTAAATCTTCTCAGACCACGAGGTTATTAAGGTAGAATTCAACTTCAGCAAAAATTTTCATCTCCATACAAAGTCATGGAAATTAAACAACCTTATGCTGCATGACAGTTGGGTCAAAAAAGAGATATAGGAAGAAACTGTTAAATTCCTTAAATATAACAACGATGAAGCTACAAGTTAATCAAACATGTAGGATACTGGTCAGCAGTCATAAGAGGGAAATTTATTGCATTAGAAGCTTATACCCAGAAAACAGAAAGAGAGCACATCAATAGCCTAATGAACCATCTTAAGGAAATGGAAGAGCAATCTAATCTCAAATCTAGCAGAAGAAAAGAAATAACGAACATTAAATTAGAAATAAATGAAATTGAAAACAAAAGAATCATTCAAAACATTAATGAAGCAAAAAGTTGGTTCTTCGAAAAGATAAACATAATCAACAAACCTTTGGCCAGATGAACTAGAAACAGAAAAGTAAAATCTCTAACACCTCAGTAAGAAATAAAAAAAAATGAGAAGTAACAACAGATACCACAGATACAAGAGATTATCTCTGACTACTGTAAGAAACTCTCTGCCCACAAATTTGACAATGTGGAGGAAATGGACCAATACCTGGAATCACACCATAGACTTAAACAGGAAGAAACAGATCTCTTGAACAGATCAATATCAAGCACTGACATTGAAGAAACAATAACAAATCTTCCAACAACAACAAAAAAGGCCCAGAGCCAGATGGCTTCACACCAGAATTCTATCAAACCTTTAAAGAAGAGCTTGTACCTACACTGCAGAACCTATTCCAACACATTGAGAAGGAAGGAACCTCCTTCAACGTATTCTATGAAGTAAATCTCTCCCTGATACCAAAACCAGGAAAGGACCCAACTAAAAAGGCAAACTACAGACCAATTTCACTAATGAATATTGATGCAAAAATATTCAACAAAATGTTAGCCAATAGATTACAGCTACACATAAAATAT
>CAUYQV010160780.1:0-29740 GCA_963574575.1 Galagoides demidoff
GCGGGTGCCTGTGGTCCCAGCTACTTGGGAGGCAGAGGCAGGAGACTCGCTTGAGCCCAGGAGTTGGAGGTTGCTATGAGCTGTGATGCCATGGCACTCTACCCAGGGGGACAGCTTGAGGCTCCGTCTCAAAAAAAAAAACAAAAAAACAGAGAATGGATAAACAAAATGTGGTGTATACACACAATGAACTGTTATTCAGCCATAAAAAGAAATGAAGGTCTATTAAATGCTACAACATTGAGAAACTTTGAAAGCATCATGCTAAGTAAGCCAGGACCAAAAGGACAAATGTAGGATTCCACACATATGAGGTACCTGGTGTAGACAAATTCATAGAAATAGGAAGTAGATTAGAGGTTACCAGGGGCTGGGGGAAGGGAAGATGGGGATTTATTGTCTAATGGGTATAGAGTTTCTATCTGGGGTAATGAAACAGTAATGGTTGCCCCCCAAACATTGTGAACGTAATTAATGGCACTAAAGTGTATACATAAAAAGGTTAAACTAATAAAATGGTTAAAATGTGAATTTTACACCACAATTGAGAGAGAGATTGTTCAGTCATTTGGTGAATGGCTGGAGGGTCCCTGGCTCAAGGACGCTGAGGACTGTGCTTTCTTTTTTTAATCCAAGCTTGCCAGGTGCAGCCTAAACTCAGATAGGCTTCACAAATGCTCTCTGGTGATCGTATGTGTGGGCAATAAGGAAGACTGGAGAGATGGAAAAAGAAAAGTCTTAGCCACCATCTGATGATGGCTGGTCCCCTGCTTCAGAGAATGGCCTATCGTCAGGACACAGGGGCCCCGCAGGGGTAGATTTTTGTCTTTTCAGCCCTGGTGAGTTAATCCTTCAGCTTTTGGGGTTGCCCACGTATCCAGTTCTACTTCTTTCACAAAGCAACTGTGAAATCAAAGACTCAAACCATACCTAAAGAGCCCCCATCACTTTTCATGGCCATTGCCTCCCTAACAGCCCCTCTGACCCTGCATTACTAAACGGATTCCCATCCATATGGAATGAACATCCATCCTACTACCTTGGGGCGCTCAGAGACTTTGCCAGAGCCCTCTCAATATCTCCCAGGATTCTGTTGGGAGGTTATTTTCTTATATATTTGTCTTCTGATTATTTCCCTTATGAAATTCTTCATTCTCATTTACATTTTGTTGCTCACTCCTTATCCCCAGCCTGGAGCAATGGTTCTTACTCATCCCTCTATCACCTAGAGTGCCCATTCTCCTTTCCCCAAAGCATGACTAGCAGAAGGCCACTATGCTGAACTTCTCCCAAGGGTTCGATATACCTGGCTGGGTGGCACAGGGAGGAAAATTCCACATCAAAGGCCAGACAACACTGTATCTAGAAGTCACTGGCTATTCCCTGACATGGAACACTGGCCATGCCTCCATATGAAGACCCTCCTCTGAGGACCTTTCTACCGATCTCCCCTCTTCTAGAGTCCCAGCTCTGTTCAATTTTGCTTTTAACCTCAATATTACACTGAGCTTTGAGATCTGTCTCCCTTTGCATATCTAAAAATCCCTTGAAGGAGTTTTCCTAACCCCCAAGTGTTCCTTTATTAGGTCCATAAAGGATCAAGAGAAACTCTGAAATTATACTTTTTAATTTGGGCTGGATCAAATTGTAGGCAGCAGGATTCAGCCACAAAACAGAGCAAACCTCAGAAGTTTGGGAGTTTTTCTACTCCCATCACAAATGTTCCCCTGGGTTTTAGTAAAATTTCTTAGGAGATGAGGACGCTGCCTACCTGAGATGCTATGAGAGCTTCCAGACTTGATGGGTGGTATTGAAAAGGTCTAGAAAGACATATCAGAGGCTAATGACAATCAGGTGTGTGATCCTGGGTCCTGAGCCCCCATCACACAGAGGGAGAGTTCTTGGTGGGAAGGTACCTGATGCGATCAAGTTCTTGGTCTGCCAACTCCTCCTGTGTGTAATGACCCCTTGCATGTGATAAGTATCAAATTTCAATAGAATAGATTAGGGAGGAAAGGAAATTCATCTGAACCATAAGTTCTGGAGAAAGATGACATCATTATCAATTTGTGGGGAAGCAGAGCCAGGAGTGGCCAAGCTAACACAGCATGAGTAATCAAGACTTTGTGGTAGTGCCACAGAGTGGCCATACTGACTGACAGAATAGGATGGAAGACACAAAAACGTGCATGTTTGGAACTGAGAAATGCCACAGAAGTGGCGTGGTTCATTGAGGGGAAAGAAGCTTCAGTTTCATTTATTCAATTTATTTCAATAAAGGAAACTGAAGGTTTGGTGCCTGTAGCTCAGAGTAGGGTACTGGCCACATACACCAAGGCTGGTGGGTTTGAGCTGAGCCAGGACCTGCTAAACAACAATGACAACTACAACCAGAAATAGCCAGGTGTTGTGACGGGTGCCTGTAGTCCCAGCTACTTGAGAGGCTGAGGCAAGAAAATTGCTTAAGCACAAGAGTGTGAGGTTACTGTGAACTGTGATGCCATAGCACTCTACTGAGAGCAACATAGTAACACTCTTGTCTCAAAATAAATAAATAAATAAATAAATAAAACTGGAAAAAAAGAAGAAGAAGAAGAAACCCAATCATTCATAAGGGAAAATTATTCCCTACCTCACACCATATAAAAATAAACAGCCTCAGATTGACTTAATTATTGAAAAGAAAACTTTAAAAATTTTAAATTTCAAATTGTAAACTCTAAATTTAGCAGAAAATATAAATGAATATCTTGTAGACTTTGGAGCAGGGAAAGGCTTCTCAAACAAAAGATAGAAAGTACTAGCCTTAGAGATATTAAAGCAAAGAACATCAAGTGATGCCTCAAAGAAACTGAAAAGGCAAGTTATAAATATATTAGTTTGAAGAATTTTTTATTTCAGATTAATATGAGGGTACAAACAGTTAGGCAAAAATATATTGTTTGCATTTGTCAGGAAAAATCCAAGTCGTGGTTGAGCCCTTCACCCAGGAGGTGTGCTGTATACCTTTACCTTGTGTCCATTAGGTAAGAGTTTACTAATCCCCTTCCCTCTTTCCCCTCTTCCTTCTCCCCACTCCCTCTCCTTGAATTTAATTGTTCTCTTTCATGTGGGTGTGAAGTTGTTTTCCTATTGGTTTCATATTAATATTGAGTACATTGGATATTTGCTTTTCTGTTCTTATGATACCTTACCAAGGAGAAAGTTCTTCAATTCCATCTAGGTTAATACAAAAGATATAAAGTCACCATATTTTTTCTGGCTGAATAGTATTCCATGATGTATATATATTATATATATTATATATATCACATATATATATAGTATATATAGTATAGTATATGACATAGATACTATATATATAGTATTCCATAAGATAGATATCTAAATCTATCTATCTATCTATCTATCTATCTATCTATCTATCTCATAGTTTATTAATCTGTTCATGTGTTCTCAGGCACTTGGGTTGATTTCACATCTTGGTGATTGTGAATTGGGCTGTGATAAACATTCTAGTGCACATATCATTATGGTAAAATGATTTTTTTCTTTCTTTCTTTTTTTTTTTTTTTTGAGACAGAGCCTCAAGCTATCCCACAGCAACCTCCAAGTCCTGGGCTCAAGCGAGTCTCCTGCCTCAGCCTCCCAAGTAGCTGGGACCACAGGCACCTGCCACAACGCCCAGCTATTTTTTGGTTGTAGCCATCATTGTTGTCTGGTGGGCCCGGGCTGGATTCAAACCCACCAGCTTAGGTGTATGTGGCTGGCGCCTTAGCCACTTGAGCCACAGGCGCCAAGCCTTTTTTTTCTTTCTAGGTAGACACTTAGTAATGGAATTGTGAGATCAAATGGAAGATCCACTTTTAGTTCTTTGAAGATTCTCCATATTTCTTTCCAAAGAGGCTATATTAGTTTTTAATCTCACAAACAGTGTAAAAGTGTTCACTTCCCTCCATATCTGTGCCAGAATCTGCAGCTTTGGGACTTTGTGATGTGGGCTGATCTCACTGGGGTTAGGTGGTATCTCAGGGTGGCTTTCATTTGTATTTCTCTGATGATTAGAGAGGATGAGCATTTTTTTCATGTGTGTGTTGGTCATTATTCTGCCATTATTTAGAATTCTATTCATGTCTCTTGCCCATTTATAAGTGGGATTGTTTGCTCTTTTCTTGTTGATTAATTTGAGTTCTCTGTGGATTCTAATTTGAAGAATTTATAAAGAATTCCTACAAATCAATGAGAAAAGTATGAACAACCTAATAGAAAAATTATCAAGAGACATAGATATATTCTTCAGAAGAGGAATCACATCTAATAAACAAAGACATACTCAACTTTATTGGTGATCAGAGAAATTCATTTATTCAATTAACAAATTTAAAAGTCTGACCAAACTAAATGTTGGAGAGGATGTAGGTCCACACATCTCATTGCTTAAGGGTGCAGAAATGGTTACAACCACCTTGAAAAATATTCACATACTCAACAGCCCAGAATTTTAACTCCTAGTTATATCAACAATCTTTTCACACACAAAAGACATTTCATAGCAGCTTTACTCACAATATCAAAAATTAGAGGGTAACTGAAAACACTATATATAATAATTCATGCAATGGAATATTATACAGTGTTTAAAATGAGTGAACCATGGTGATGTACAATATGGACAAATTGTAGTGATATCATTTTTAGTGGAAAAGTATAGTATATCCTCCCAAAGAAAACCTACAATAAATGACACCCTTTTACAAAATTAAATTAAATCAAATAAAAATGTGTATAATTTAAGAAGACATATAAATGAAATAAGATTATATAAAAAGTAAAGCAAGGGAATGATATATCCAAACTCTATTATATTGATTATGGAAAGAGGCAAAGAAGATAGGGTGAAAAAGAATGGTGTGTTATACAGTGTATTTCCAGGAGTTTGCTGCATTATTAAAAACAATATCCAAACAAGCAGGGTTATGCATGGAACAACTATACAAGTGCATCATGAAATAAGTATTATGATTTATCTAGTTCAATGCCGCTAAATCCATTTAAGGAGATAAAAGGGCGTGATGACAAATTAAGCATGATCACAGGAGGAAAAGTACAAGATTTGGACTCAGACAATCCCCATACGTGACCCTGTGAAAGTTATTTAATCATTTTGAGTCTCTGTTCTCTGCACTATTCCATAGGTGAAAGTACCAAGAGCTACATTAGATTTGCTCAGAAGATTGTTTGCTGGGAGGTTTAAATGAGAAAGTGAAAAATGAGAAAAGCATTATGTAAACTGGAAAGTATCACACACGCCAGCCCTGCCCCCGGACTTCCCTCTTACTACTGGGCACCCCACCAGCACGTGGGTGTATGTGTGGGGGAGGCTAGGTTATGGTGAATATTAGGGGAAATCTAAATGAGAAGAAGCCACAGACAGCAGCAGTCCTCTGAGGGGGAGGAAGGGGCAGTCCAACTCCTCTGTCTGGGTGATAATTAGGTTGGGGATTTGGGGGCTGAGTCAATGTACCAAAGTCTTATGTCTTATCTCCAGAGTAAAGAGCTCCCCTTTTCCCCAATTCACCCACTCAACTCTGGGTATCCAAGTGACAGCCCGAGTGGTGATGTCATAAGAAAACACTTTATTTTTTATTTCAGTTTCAGAGGCAGCTTAGTGTGGTGGAATGCACATCAGCTTTGGTAGCAGAGATGACTAAGACCCCCCTCTACCTGGCTTTCCTCTTTCCTGGGCACAGAGAAGTCTATACTTCCCAGCTCCCTTGCAGTTAAGTGGGGCCCCACTGGTGACTAGTTATGCTAGGTTGTAGGTGGAAGTGATATGGTCAGGTTTTCTCTAGGCCCCCACACAACCGTCCATCCCCCTCTTTCTCAGGCAGATTGACAAAGAGACCACATGCTGGGGTGCCAGGGCCACGAGGGAAAGAGGCAAGCTGCCCCAAGGGTAAAAAGTGCCCTGGAGACGTACTTGGATCTGTGGCAGTTTTGCATGGGTGAAAAATACACTTTTAATACATGAAAGTACTGAAACTTTAAAGTTGATTTGTTACCACAGCATACCTTCGCCCATCCTGACTAATGCAGCTTTTTCTCAGATGGCCGTAGGCTAGAATGCTAATTTCCTCTCCCACAGGCTGTGTGATCTGGATGGAACAAGTTGCTTAATGAATCTGATCCCTAAATCCTTGTCTTTCAAATGGTAATAATATCTAGCTCATGGGATTTTTGTCAATCTAGTTGTCTGGAACAGGGTAGGCACTCATAACTCTCAGCTATTATTTTCATTACTATTTGCTAGTCTTAATGCCAGCCATAATGGGAAAGATGAAAAAGTATATATTATATCTACTTTGCCTAAGGTAAGGTAGATTTTATTTGAGAAAATGAGCTACATGTCCAGGAGAACTCAACCAAACTTTGTACGGGACTGTTACAAGAGCTGAACATGCGGGCAGTGCTGTGACACTGTGGAGGAGGAGGCTCCAAGGAGACTAGGAGAAGGCAGGGTTACTACCTGACATGGCCTGAATCTTACAAGGACTTGCATTTTTGAGCCCTCTGAAGCAGCAGACATGAGCTGTCAAGGCACCGTCTGTGCTCACCTTGAGTTCTCATTGGCATAGGGTGGTGAGAATCTTTGGAGATGCCTGGTTGATCTGATTGAAGATTCACAAGACCTGTTCAGTTGTGACCCTAAGAAACGAGGAAGAGAAGAGTCTGGGGAAGCTCTCAAGAGATCACCAAACCAGAGGCAATGGGAAGGATGGAGGCACATACAAAGCTCTCGCATCCCTGAGAGGTTAAACTCCCCCAAGTCAGAGGTACAGAAGCCAGAGATGAGATCCAAGCCAGATCCAAAGGAAAGATCTGAGTTCAAAATCTTTCCCTTGGAGCAGTGCTTTTCAACTTTTTATATCTCACAGCACACTTGAACTTATAAACTTCTGTGGCACATTTAAATTACATTGCTTGGCTCGGCGCCTGTGGCTCAATTGGCTAAGGCGCCAGCCACGTACACCTAAGTTGGTGGGTTCGAATCCCCAGCCCAGGCCCGCCAAACAACAATGATGGCTGCAACCAAAAAATGGCCGGGCGTTGTGGCGGGCGCCTGTGGTCCCAGCTGCTTGGGAGGCGGAGGCAGAAGACTCGCTTGAGCCCAGGAGTTGGAGGTTGTTATGAGCTGTGATGCCATGGCACTCTACCCAGGGGGATAGCTTGAGGCTCTGTCTCAAAAAAAAAAAGAGTTACTATAAAGTCGCAGTGATCAAGATGGTGTGGTATTTGTAAAATGATAGTCACATAGATTAACAGTTAAGTCCAGACGTAGACCCACACTTTATGTCCAATTTGTTTGTAGACGAAGGTGCACAGACAGTACAAAGAGGAAACTCATGATTTTCAACCAATGGTGCTAGAACAACTGAATATACATATGAAAGACACTGTATACTTTAGACTATATATAAAAATTAGCTTCAAGTGGTATATAGATCTAGAGGTAAAATACAAAATTTTAAAACTTTTGGAAGAAGTTGCTGGGCATTGTGGCTCATGCCTGTAATTGCAGCACTTTGGAAAGCCAAGGAGGGAGGATCACTTAAGGCCAGGAGTTTGAGACATAGTGAGACCTTGACTCTACAAAAACTAGAAAGTTAGCTAGGTATGGTGGCACACACCTGTAGTCCCAGCTACTCAAGAGGTCCCAGCAGGAGGATCCCTTGAGCCCAGGAGTTTGAGGTTGCTGTGAGCTGTGATGATGACACTGCACTCTAGCCCAGGCAACAGAGCACGACGTTGTCTCAAAACTAAACAAAACAAAACAAAGCAAAACAGACCCAACCAACCAAACAAGAAAGAACAAGACACAAACTTCAGAAGAAAGCATAAGGGAAAATCTTCATGATCTTGGGTTTTGCAGAATTCTTAGATATGATATAAAAAGTCCAACATACTACTAAAGAAAAAAATTGCTCAGTTTAAACTCACAAAATTAAAATTTTTTTCTTTGTGAAGAAAATAAAAGGTAAGCTAAAGACTTGGAAGAAAATGTCTGCAAATCATATATCTAACACAAGAGTTATGTCCAGAACATGTACAGAACTTTCAGAAGTCAACAAGAAAGCTAACTCAAATATGGGCGAAAGGTCTGCACACTAGGCCAAGGGAGATATAAGGATAAAATAAAGAGGCACACAAAAAGATACTCAGAGTTATTAGTCACCAGGAAAATGCATATTTAAGCCACAGTGAGATGACTTTATATATCTTTTAAAATGGTTAACACAAAGCCAAAACCTGACAATACCAAGTGCTGACAAAAAACTCTCAGATGCTACTGGTGGGAATGCAAATTGGTAAAACAACTCTGGAAAACAGATTGGCAGTGCAAAACATTTATGCACACACGGGTGACAGGTGTTTACCTTAGAGAAATGAAACATCAGGGTTTCACAAAAACCTGTACCCAAATAATTGTAGCAGCCTTATACATAAGGCTGAAAAAACTTGGAAACAACCTAAATTCATTCATAGGGCACATGGAAGAAACAGTGGTACATACAGTGAATGAAATACCGCTCAACAATGAAAAGGAATACACTCTTGACACTCTTGACAATATGTGATATGCCAATCCGTGCGTATGACAAGTGAAAGCAGCAAGACCTCAAAGTTGCAGAGTGTATGATTCCACTTATACGGCATTTGGGAAGAGACAATGCTATTGGGATAGGAATGATATCAGTGGTTACTGGGATTTAAGAGTTGGGAAGGATTCAACCATGAAAGGGCATCATGGGGGAATTTTTCGACTGTTTGGTATCCTCATTGGGGTCATTGTTATACCACCCTATGAATTTGTCAAAAACCAACAGGACTGTAGACCAAAAGGGATTTTATCATATGTAAATTTAAAAGTATTTTTTTTAAATGATCACAAAATGGGAGATTCTAAAAATGTTTACAAATCTCTTCTCCATAAACATGATCAAAATGTCTAGGTAAAAACATAGAGAAAATTTCAAAAAATAGGTAGAGATTTTTTGAACAATGATTAGGTCAATGGGCAGAGGACTTGGGTACCCCAATATTGTTCACAGACACAGTCAAGTAACTACCCTTACTCCAGCAGCCCCTGTGGTCCTCTGGGGTGTGCATTCCTTCCAGCGACCACTAGAGGCAGCACAGAAAAGCTAAGAGCAAAAGTGGTCACATCCAAGGGTACACTTTGCAACTCTGGGTCACTTCTTCTGTTGTAGGTGGCAGATAATGTGGTGGGACATGACTGCAGAAGCGTTGCAAGTGGGTGCTTGAGGTGGATTAGTTTTTGGTGACTGTGTGACATGGAAGACCTCAGGCAAGTGGGAGACCCTTAGTGGGGGAATGTCCTGGGTTCTGGATGGTTGGCCTCTTTTTAGGGTGACTGAGGGAAAGGAAGAGGAGCTTTCTGGGTGAGCACGTGTCTCTGCTCAGGCTTTTTCCCCTCTTGCTGGTGCCTCAGAATGGAAACCAGAAACGTGGGATGGGACAGAAAATCTTAACAAGACAAAAATGGACTTGCTTAGTGTATCAGATGTGTGGGGAGCTAGAGGAAGTTAAGGGCGAACAGGGAGAGAGGCTGTGTCAGGACCCATGAGGACCAAGGAAGGGGCCAGGGTCTGAGCAGGTGCCGGCCTTCCTCATCTCTTTTTTTTCTCTCTCTCTCTTTCTTCCTCCTTTCCTTTAGTTCTTCTTTTCTCACTAGCATTCTCTGCCCCCCATCCTTTCCCTCTTCTCTCAATGCTTCTTATGTCCCTGTCATCTTCTTCCCCTCACAGCTAGTCGGCAGCATGACATGTGTTCACTGAATGTGACAGAGGGGGGAGCACAGGAGCAAAGGGTGATGGATTAGTTTCCTGTGGCTGCCAAAACAAGTGATCACACACTGGGTGACTTAAAACAACGCGAATTTATTCTTACAGTTCTCAAGGCCAAAAGTCTGAGAACAAGGTGTTGGCACTGCCTCTAGAGGCTCAGGGGAGGATTTTTCTTTGCTTCTTCCAGCATGTGGCGTCTTGGCGTGTTCCGTGGACCGTGGCTGTCTAGCTATCATCTTTGCCTCTCTCTTTACATGGGCTTCTCCTCTTTTCTCTTTGTGTCTCTCAGCAATGGAAGTTTGCTGACTGTGTATATGTGAATAATCACCTGGATTATCTTAAGGATGATCTTAAGATCCTTAATTATAACTATAAAAACTTATTTCCCAGATAGTCATATTCATAGATCCTGGGGCTTAGGGCAAGTCTTTGGAGGGGGGCACTCTTCAATCCACTATGGATGAGATTTCTATCTCCAGATAGCCCTTCGCTCTTCTGTTCTCACTCATCCAGTAAGCCAGATGGTTACTGGTGATTAACTATTACTTAGCATCACACTGGAATAGAACAAGTAAAAAGTGAATGCCATTCACCGGGTCTGTACTCAGGGAACTGAAAATCTGGGTGGAGATTCACAATAAATCCTTAGGAAAAAACCCAAAGAACCAACACCCCTCTCAAAAAAAAAACGACAACAACAACTTGTAATACAAAAGACAACACAAAAACACAACTCATAACACAACAAGAAAGTTGAAGAATACAATAATCCAATAATGTCATAATGTACATGTGATCCAAAGCAATCTTGCTGGAGAAAGAATACAAACATATATCTCATGATTAAAGAACAATGAAACCAATGACATGATTAAAAAATGTTCAAAGAATATGAACAGAATTCACACAAAAAGACACAGAAATTAAATGTTCCAAGAGATGGGGAAGTTCACTCATAATAAGACAAATGCACACTAAAACTACTTTGAGACACATACCATTCATTAGACAAATCTAGAAGTTTGAAAGACTCTCTTGGCAAAGCTGTGTGAAAGCAGCTCTTTGATACCTTGCTGGTGAAGTATAAATGGGTACAACCCTTAGAGAGGCAATTCAAAAACTTCTATAAAACTTATCTGTACAAAATTGTGAGGTCTATATCCTTTGACCCAGCACACCTATTTCTAGGATTTTATTTTACAGAGAAATTTATGGGGTGCAACATCTATGTTCAAATTATTCTATATGGGCATGTCTTAAAGAGCAGAATATTGGAAAGAAAGCAATGATTTTGCAATAGGAGGCTGGGATTATGTCTGCAGCTGAGGCAGACAGCCTACTGGCTGGAGTGCTAGGAAAGTCCTTGGAGGCCCCTGAGTTCAAGCTTGTCTGTCACTATCACTCTTCTGAAATACCCAGTATTTTCCCACACAGTGAGGGCTGCTTTTCCCTGTTCCTGACTCAGCTTCCCCAGCAGCCTTCAGGGTATCATGGAAAAGGTTGAGAAACTCTCTCTCTGAGGTCCATAGCTAAGGAGTGTACTGAAGCTCATGCCCTCCCCTTCCCCTTACCTGGAGTCTGTCCCCATCAGGCTGACTGACATAAGCATGCAGGGCCCAAACCCATTATAGCCAATAAAGTTATTCACTGCTCACGAGGGTCTACATAAACAAACAAGTATTACTTGGCAAGGCTCACTGGTGACCTTCTTGCACTTGGCATCAAAGAGCCAAATAAACCCTGAGCCTGCACTCTGAAGAGGAAGTACAGCTAAACACACACACACACACATACACACTCTCAGGCATGCCCGCTCACTCTAAAGTCCAGCCCAATAGAACTGATTTCCAGAAAATGCCTTATCATATGTTGCCCTGTTTTAATATATTTGTGTTTCCAGACTTGGAGTCCAACTCTGGGAGTAGAAGCAGAGGATAATGAAGAGAAAAGAGAATTTGAATTGAGAAGACTTGGCGGCTTTTTAGGACTTAACTGGCCATGAAACCTTGGCTGATCACTTCGTTTCTTTGAGATTCCATTTCTCATCCACAGAACAGGAAGAAAAGCAACATTCGCCGAATCAGTTAGATTTTACTGCCTAACAAACCACCCCCAAATCTAGTGGGTTAAATACCACCAGTTAATTTTATGCAGAATTCTGAAGTTCACCAATTTGTTCTGAGTTCAACTGGGTAGTTCTAGTGTCATCTAGACTCTCTCATGCAACTGTGGCTAGGTTGGTTGATGGCCTCAGAGGGACAGCTTATCTTGGCTTCATGGTCCCTGTCCTTCAACAGGCTGGGTCAGATTTGGCTCAAGTTAGAGGTAGGATCCTAAAAGCTGACAAGGCCCCTCAAAGCCTACATTTGGTGTTATGGACTAAGTCATATTATCCCAAAGTTCATAGTTGAAACTTTAAGCCCCAATGTGACTATATTCTGTCCTGGTTGGCAGCATTTGTGACTATTTCTTAGGCAAGAGGGAGTGGATATGCATAAGGCCAGTGAGGAGATACTAAAGGTTACAGGAGGTCATAAGAGTGGGGCTTTGATTGGATAGGACCCATGTCCTTATAAGAAGAGGAAGAGACCTCAGAGATCTGTCTCTCAGCACACGCACAGAGGAGAGGCTGTGCCAGGACGCAATGAGAAGGAAGCTCGCTGCAAGCCAGGAAGAGAGGCTTCCCCGGAAATCAGCCCCAGAGGCACCTTCATCTTGGAATTCTAGCCTCTGCAACTGTGAGTACATACATTTCTGTTGTTTAAACTGCCCTGTCTGTGGCATTTTGTTAGGGGAGCCAGAGAAGACTCAGAGACTCAGAATTGGTGTTATCACTTCTACCACATTTTCTTTTTGCCAGAGCAAGTCAGGAGACTAGCCCACAGTCAAAAGTTAGGAAACGGACTCCGTATCTGGATGGAGGACTGCAAAGTCACAGATCAAAGGGATCTGCACATTGAAGCAGTAATTGGCCATGCCCGCCACACACGGTTTTTGTATGGATCACGTAAATGGTAGATATAAAAGTGCTTCCTAAATCATAAGTCCTGACCAAAGTATGTCGGATACAGTCAGCACTCCATCCTGCTTGGTGGTAGTTGTGACTGTTGATTAGCTGGTAGGCAGGTAGAGTGGGTATATAGATGCTTCCGCATGGCATGTTTACTCCAGGAAGTTGGTAAAAGTTATTGCCTAATGAATATAGCCCTATAATTCTTATAACTAATCAGAGAGGTAGTCATGGTTAGGAGAGCAACACTGAATTTTCATAGCTAGAAAAAGCCTGAAAATATATACTTAAATGTGTATCCCACTCACTGATTTCAGGGACAGAAAGTGTGATGATCAGATGAATAGAAAAAAGGAAGGATGCAAAGTAGGCCGGTTTTGGTGAGCTTGTCATCCATACTCATCCCAAACAGACCAAAAGAAAGGTAGGCTGCTGACTCCAGGGCCATCTGTGACTGTGGCACTTAACTTCATTACCAGGGAGTCCTAAGTCTGTGGTCTGTGAGCCTTCCTCCTGATAGGCTGACTGCCCAAGGAAAAGCATATTACTATCTCCCTGGTTATCACCTGTCTTAACGCAGAACCCCCGCTGATGATCATGATAAAGAGAGGCCATAGGAATGCCTCTCCCTCTGCTGTAGGGACGGATGGCCTGGCCACTCAGTGCTTCTGCCCCAGTCGGGAACAAGTTACCTTATATAGCATAGCACATTTCTGCATTCTCCCTCTGGTGAGGCTGGACTTGGTGCTCTGGCTTTGGGGTGCAGGCACACTGATCCCCAGGAAGTGATTCTTGTGCTTTGAGAAGGCAAAGAGGATGAGAAGACAAAGCATGGGGCTTGCTGAAGAGAAACATCACAGTTTTGGAATGACTCTAAGATCTCCAGAGAGATGTCCCATCCCATCTAGTGCTGCTTCACACTCTGTGACCACTCTGTGAACTCGGCAATTTGATGAGTTAAGAGTCAGACCATTACACTCAGCAAATGGCCCCTCCTACCTATTGGCTCAAGTGTATGTTGGTCCAGAAGCAAAGAGGGCAAGTTGCTCAGGATTTGGAGGATTTTTAATGCCTTTCGGTTGCTAACACTACCTGAGGTGTAATGAATTAAGCAAAATGTCCTGAATGGTTCTTAAGTGATCCAACACCAGTCTTCAAACGATTATTGTTCTTATTATACCGTATTGCAGGGCAAACTTAATATACTATTTCTTTCCCCGTCTGCAATTAATTCATTGCCTAGTGCCCAATAAACACATTGAATACCTGAAAGAATGAAACACTAACATCTTCATGTTTGTCCCCTGGCTATCTGATAGTGGAGTGTGTTACCATGTACTCAATAAATGGTTCTTGAATTGCCTGAAATTAGAAAGCCTGGAAATGAAATGTTAAGTTGCAAAAATAAATCCACTAAGTCTCTCCACAATGAAAGAGTGTTGTAGGTAAAATTCTACCCCTTTATCCCTGAGAAGCCTAAGCTCTGTGCCCCTGGAGAATGAAAAGAACTGACTTCTTCCCTCTAAATCCTCTCTGGTGCCCGTAGCTGTGCTATGTCAGGGTCAGTGGCAACCACTGCCCCCCACCCCATTTTCAGATTACATCCTACAGAGGAAGTTACAGGATGCTAGGGAACTTCCTTTCAGAACTCCTGTGCCTGCTGGGACCCTCCTTATCAGGCTGGGTAGGTTTTCCCTGTCTCAACCTCTCCATGTAATTCCTGAGAATTGGCCTCAGGATAGAAGAAACTTAGACTACATCCCAGAGTGAAGATGCAAGCACCTGCTTTCCATCAAAACACACCCTCTGCAGACTCAGCCTGAGACAGAGGTCCTGCAACATGTGGTCTGCCAAGACTCATAGGCTTTAAAACACTGTGGGGAGCTACTAAGGACCAACCCCGAGGCTGCCTCAATTTCTCACCATCATTGCCCCTTCAAAGTCCTCCCAATGTAAAATCCTCAGCCAGGTACAGAAGTAAAGAACTTAAGTAAACTGTGTGGGTTGTGAGGATGAAGTTCCTTGTCTTTCTTCTGTCTCTAGACTCAGAAATGCAGGGAGAATGGCCATTCCCAGCTGTCCCCATAAGTACCCTAAGCCGTGCCTAGTACTGCTGAAAATCACCACTACATTTCTGCACCAAGCTAATTGCTTCTTCATTTTTCTATTCCACCCCCACCCTTTGGGAAATCTAGCAATATTTTAAATGTATTCAGTAAATAATCTCAGGCTCACGATAGATTCTTGGACACAGCAATGAAATCGACAGCACAGATTCCCACTTTCCTTCTTTGCCACCTCAGGGCCTGGTCCCCTCTTTGTCTCCATGTCCTCGACCTTCTCCTATTTCACTTTTCCTTGAGTTTTTGGAGCAAAGATATGACTATAGATTTCTAAAAGGCAGACTTCTTGGAATTCCTAGAAAGTGGAACCTCTAAATTCTGGATAGCTTTAAAAGGAAGACACTGAAAAAAAAAATTCCTTCAGCCTACCTTCAACCCATTACTCGAGAGTAAGAATTTAAACAGCTGGTATTACTGAAAGCTTCTTTTAATCTAGGCTATGTAGTTTATCTCTGAGATACAGGCTCGTGTGTGTATTTAGTCCATGCAAACACCATGTAGCAGTGTTATCGCTGCAGCCAGAGAGGTTAGGTAACTCCACACTCAAGTTCTTATGTATGGTTGCTCAAGCAGCAAAAGTGTCCTCAAAATCCCTGGGAAGCTGTAAAGAGAGAGCATGTCTAGAGAGGCTCCCCAAAGTCAAAGGCCCTTAGAAAATCTGATCCTCAGGAGTAGATTTCTAGGTAGTCTGGGGAAGGAACAAGTTCCAAGACCTAGAGGTGGGCAGAGGCTGGATTAAGTAGGGCCCTTAAAGCACTTTAATGATTTCAGACTTTATTTTTGAGGAGATTGTCTCCTAAGAGGGTGTTAAACCAAGGAGGGAAATGGCATAAAACAGATGTAGTCTCATCCACAGGAATCCAACTTTCCTCCCCATATTATATCAATCCAGTGAAATTTCCTAATATATTTTCATCAACAAAGTTCAAAGCATTTAGTGATTAGTGAGTTATGACCCATGGTAGACAGTAACCAGAAACTTTTGCTGTTGGGGCACTGCAATGACTTCTCAGCCTATCAGTGGGTCATAGCTGTGCCCTTTCTAGTATGACTTAGGTGGTCAGAGGGAAGAGGGTGTCTTCTCTGAGTCCTCTATCTCAGCCCTAGGAGTAGCGCTTGCTCATTTAGATCCATCCTTATATTCTTTAGGGTTCTCTTTACTTCTTACTAGCCAAGCCCTTGTTACTTTAATCCTTGTTATGAGTAATAGTTCTTCATGTTATGTATTCCCTGTTCAAATTACTATGTGGTTTCTCTCTCTTGGCTGGACTTTGACCAATTCCCAACCTTCAGATGTTTCTCTGTCTGCCAGACATAGCCTGCTTCCCAAGAGTGTGGGGGAAATTGTGGCTCTACTAATAGCTAAGTTCTTGCTGCTTTCTGTATCTTAAAGCAATTCTCACTAATCTACATTTTCTTATACATTAACCGAGAGTTCATAAAATTACATAAATAATGAACATTGACCTTTAAATTTGCCTGAGCTCCACAACTAAAATGGACCAGGTGGGTGAGCCATTTCCACTATCCCTCTGCTGTTAAGCCTTGTCTTAACTTTTGTAGATCTTTTTTTTATGTCTTTCAATAAACTCTGAATAATCTAAAATAAAATAAAATGGAGGAAGACATGAGATCGTATTTATGTAATACGGTCACTGGTAGTGAGTAACACAGGTTTGAATGCACTATGAGTAACAGGGCTTTAAATGTACTACCCATAAATATGTGTCAACTCTGCGTGGGGACAGTTGAATGGGAAGAAACTCTTGAGTCTTGAGGATTGATTGAGGGCTTTCCAGGCAGGTGGTGAGTAAAGAATATTCCAAACAGGGACAACAGGACAGAGAGAAGTCTGCAGACATGGCACCATCCCCCTATGTCCTCGGAATTGTCAGTCATATGGAACAGCTAGACACAGGTGGTAGCCATTGTGAAGGTGGTTGGCTTTATCCTGCAGGATTATAAACAGAATGTGATAAAGAGTGAAAAAATGTCTCTCCAGGCCTCTATGCCTGAAGGAGATGAATTCCTAATCTAGGACATCAGTGTGAGTGGGAAAATGAAGTTTATGTTGAGTTTAAGTAAGATTAGATAATCAAGTGTTTGTTGTTTTTTTGAGACAGATCTTACTCTGTACCCCTGGGTAGAGTGCTGTGGCATCATCATAGCTCACAATAACCTCAGTCTTTTGGGAACAAGAGATCCTCTTGCCTCAGCCTCCCAAATAGCTGGAACTACGGGCACCCACCACAATGCCCAGATAGTTTTTCTGTTTTTAGTGGAGACAGGGTCTTGGTCTTACTCAGGCTGAGCTCAAGCAATCCACCCACTTTGGCCTCCTCAAGTGCTAGGATTACAGGTGTGAGCTACTGCAACCAGTCAACAATTAAATGACTAACAAGAGTTTGGATACTTGAGGGCTATTTATGAAAACAAATGAAATAATAGATTTGAAAGCTCATATATTATCATATCTTTTCCACAATTTGATTCTGAACATGAATAATGAATCTCAAGGTCCCTATGTAGCAGGAATATTCCAACTGTTGGGTCAAATGACAGTATGGCAGTGGCAGCATCCAGTTGATACTTCTCTGCCATCTCTCCTGCTCCCCATCTCACAATTAGTACCAGACAGCTGATGCCTTTTGTTTTAAACCAAACAGTGAACAGCATATGAGTTAACTTTACAACCAGTTGCTCAAAATAGCAGAATAGTAAAAAAGAGTTTTAAAGCTAGAATAGAAACTTGATTCCCCCATTTTACAGAAGAGTCAACTAATACTCTGATCATCTAAGATTTATTCAAGAGCAACTCCAAGACAGCTGTGTGATCATGTGTCTTGAAAACTGTTGGAGCTTTCTGCTGCCATTCTAGAGGTTAGGGATTCATGGTTATGCTTATAACTGGCTACTAGGAAGAAATTTATAATCCAGAGTCCTTGTAACTCAAGGAAAATCCCTTCCACAGAGGCACAGGGAGATCCAATATTGGTCCCACGTTCCCTCCTCAACCAGCAGGCCAGTCAGTGGCTAGGGATATTCAGCTTTTTCAACCCTAAACTTCCTAGTTTTAGGGCCAGAAATTTTTGTCTCCTTGGTAAACAAACAGTCTTTCTCCATACCTGAGAAATAAAGGCACTGCATTTGAGGATCTTATTATTGTATGAGGCAATTCCAACAAGACCGATGTGAAAATTACTAGTCAATCATTTTATCCTCCGTAGCACAATTCAGGTCAGAAGCAGGGCTGAATTCCTCACTCTGAATACTCAGAACTGCTTAGAGTCTGCACTCAGTCTTATCACGTGTGGTCATGGGCTCTAGCTATTACCATTTCTGTACAAGTGGCCAACTGTCCTCTGCTAAGTCAAGGTCTGTGCAGTTTCCTCAGATCTCACCTCCATAGTGATAATTTTTCTTATCGTGAACATTATTCATCCTATATTCCAAACTAGCAGAGCCATCTTAGAACAAAGTGGATGGTGACATGTAGTGCCTGCAGAAGGCTGGGGAAGGCCCATGGGACTCCTGGCACCCCTCCTATGTGTCCCTGAGCCTCATAGGAATTTATGTGCCATGGGTCAGAGGCAAGGTGAGGATGGGACCAGAGAGTACAGAGAACAGATGAAAACAATGCTGCAACGGGGCAGCCAGCTCACCAGTGACAAAGTTTGCTGTGGCTTCCACACTACTTGTTTCTAGTCTATGATACTTGTGTGGTGACATCCAAGTGGATAAAATATCTCTGGTCCCACTCTTGACTTCCCATTGAGATCAACTTGAACTTACACCAAGAAAGAACTTTTTATACAGTTACAACAAAATCCTCCAAGAATAAAATAGACTTTAAATTTCCCTTTTTGCATCTGTCAAGCTAGCTTTTGGGGTGCTTCTTTATAAAATGATATTCACTTTTTTTTTTCATGAAAGATCCCTTGTGGTTATTGGATATTGGTGTCTATTTCTTACTCCCTTCCTGTATAAGTTTTATTTGAAATTCTCTCTTCTTTCCTGGCATTGAAATTTTCTTCTGCACATCTTAGGAAAAGAACATTTCTTACCAAACCTTAGCCAATGCTACTGCTCTTTAGGTTTCTATTTCCCTTCTAAGGGCTTGGCAGAACTGGAATTGCTGAATTCACATA
The DNA here is from genome assembly GCA_963574575.1 of Galagoides demidoff. Lineage (NCBI taxonomy): Eukaryota > Metazoa > Chordata > Mammalia > Primates > Galagidae > Galagoides > Galagoides demidoff. The sequence continues at coordinate 19,148 of CAUYQV010160780.1, forward strand.
CATGTTTCAAAGGAGAAAAGGTATTATACTGAAGCAGAATATCCTAACTGTATATGCAAAATCCGCTCTGCGCTCTTGAAATGCAAGTCAGAATGGAAGGAACAATAGAGGCACAAACACAAAGGGACATTCAGGTGACCTGTAATATGAGTAACTGCTCAGCCACCAACTTTGCAGGGAGAGTCACTGAGCCAAAAACTACTGTGTATATAATTTTCGTGGCTATGAAAGTGTTTAGCAAACATGCCACTAGATTTTCATTCCCTTTTTTCATATCATTTGGAAGTAAAGTATTAAAATTTCTCTGATGCTTTCCAAATCTGTGAGAGAAATATCACTGGTAAGGAGGTTTAAAGAAAACTAAAGCATCTAATCTAATTAACTCTAATTCACCATTTTCCTTTTGCTTACTGTAAATTATCCCAAGGCTTAAACAATTTTAAACTTTGTATATGTCCCGGGAATGTACTTAATTACCTAAAAGCACATAAATCTCAGCAAGATACTTTGTCAAATTATCTCATTTTACACATGATCTTTCTATCCCACCAATTTTCCTTGGTTTCTGATTTCACCGAGTTGGGATTAAATCAGTGTATTCCTCCCAGTGCATAATTTAGGGCTGCTTTAAAACGATGTAATTACAAACCTCAGCGGCAGATCGTGAATCGCATTCGCTGTCATGACTGCCATTAGCGTGGTTTCACGTTCTTTCAGAACAGTGGGGTAGAGATGTCATGTCAGTAAGTTCTACTACTGTATGTCTGCTATAGATTATTCACAGCAGTGATAGACTTGGATGGGATCCAAAACCAGACACAAAACCTGGGAGAGCGCCAGTGGTTTGTGATGCTAAAGGAATTTTTAAGAAAAAAAAAGTGCTTTAAAGCAGTAAGACTAGATGAGAAATTTAGTATAACATTATAGAGTTAGTATTTGCAGACTTCATGGGTTCAGTCCTAATCTATTGGTCTTCCTCAAGGAGGAAGAGAACATTATGGATAGTTACCTATTCTTATTTTGATAACTTTCTACAGAGTGAAATGAAAATACTTTATAAAGGTTTTCCAAAGCCTTATTTGACATTTGCTGTGTTCATGCCCATTGCTCTTTCAGCCTATAATACCCTACTTACCTTGAGTTTCTTCTCTACTTCAGGTTCTCAACCCCCTCAACTCCCTCAACCTGAATCTAGAGATGTTAGCTCCATATTGTAACCTCTTCCACATCCATGTGGATGAGATTTTGGTCGCATACTTTCCAGTTTTAAATACACAACGACCAAGTCTTTTCATGCTTAAAGAAAAAAACAACTCCCACATCCTCCTAATGTAAGGTGGTCATAGTCTCCATATAAACAATTTCCTTTAGAGTTAGGTTTTGGCATGTCGAAACTCCCGTGTCCAATGGTTAGCAATGTTATTCTGCTGGTACCTAAGCCTCATTCATTCATTCAAATTCATTTCAGCCATCTCCATCACATAAACAGTTGACATGTTTTGCTACTTTACAAACAACTAATTTGAAACAAAACTATAGCCTTGCTATATATATGTGTACAAATGAAGAAGCACCAATTAAGATCCTATTTGTCATTTCCTAAAAAGATACACATTAAAAAAAAAAAGATACACATTTTAATCAACTTAATTTCCTTTCCATGCATTTCTGGATGTTTATGAATAACCTGAATTGTGGTGGGAAAAATCCCAGGGCCTCTTAAGGAGTACAATAACTCTCCTGTAATTTGCCCAAGGCAAGTGGTATTCCTTTACTCCTTTTTCTTAAAGCTCATAATAAAAGCGAACAGGTAGAGTTTTGTTAACAATCTTCAGATTGGTAGATCTAAAGGGTTTGAAACTAGATAGATGCATACTTTAGGCCAAAGAAATAAGCTTTTGAAACAATGGGGGTGGGGAAAGCTCCCCACCCCTATAGTTGAACAAAGTAAGAGAGTTCAGGGCAGTTGTTTATTTTCAGATAATCATTAGTAAGGTTAACAACAGATACTGAAAAGAATGTATCGCCAGCATTGTGACTTACTGCACGCTATGAAAATGCACTGAAGTTAAAGGAGACTCTGGGAGTAATGAATTCGTACCTCTGTCTCTCTATCTAGAATTTGGTTAGTAAATAAGGATATCTGGCTAACTGGTTCCAGCCTGGGTGTTGCTGGTTTCTGGAAACTTTCTCTTCCCTGCAGCTTTCCAATGGTAGCTGTTATGCTGTGTGGCAAATGATTAACTCTGTCACCGCAGACTTTGCATGCCTGCCTTAAGTATGATGGGTTTCAGTCTTAGAACAGAAAAAATACAAGTCACCTGAAGTCCCACAGTGCAACAGTTTTAATAGTCCACACTAACATAGGCGGTACAGTTTGATAGTTCCTCGTTAAAAGCAATCCTGCTTTACTTTAAAATGCTTCCAATTAAAGCTCCCCCCCCCCATCCCGTCCCCCCTCACTTCAGAGGTAAGTCTGTGAAAGTATCTCTAAAGTACATTTTTCAGGCTTTAAAAACTGCACTGTGATCTGCGGTCCACAAAGTCCTGAATAAGCTTGCTTTCCTTAACTGGGGGCTGTGGAGTTCAAGTCGAGTTACTATCTCTGAGAGAAGGACCCTTCTCCTTCCCAATGGTGACACGAACCAGGAGCCCAGGCCCCAGAAGAGCTTTTGAAAAAATTAATTATGCCCAACCTTCTCAGCGGTAGGTATCTTTTCTTACCACAAATAAATATTTAATGCATCCTTGAGTCATGAATTATTGAAAGCTCAATTGACACTTCAATTCCCAGAAAAAAAATCATAGAGGCACTGCGTGTAGACTCTGAATTTGGCGGGATTAGACACACCAAATACAGGAGCGGGTCCGAAGTCTCGGGTTTTCAGAACTGGGGGCGGGGGGAGGGTAGTGCTGGGAAGAGCGACAGCTGGGGAGCCTTGGCTATTGCTTGTCCTCGTGGGGGTCCCCCGGGAAGGCCCCCTCCTCTGGCGACCTGACTCCCTCTGGCAGCAGCGTGGCGCGCGCTTTCCTCTTCTCCTTAAAGCGGCCGGAGCGTGAGATCTTCAAATTGCGGCGGCTATTGCCTGATTTCTCCCCACACAACTTGTCTGGCTTGGGGGGTTCGCCGGCGCACCCGAGGAGATTGGGGTGCTGGTTCTCCCGGGAGCTGCTATTCCAGTCCAGGTTGGGCGGCGCGGGCTCCTCGGAGGCGGGCTGAGCTGCAGGCTGCGCCCCCACTGTGGCTTCCTTGCTTTTCTTCCTGCTGTTGGAGAGCGATTTCCACCAGGGGCCAGAGCTGCCCGTGCCGCCGCCGTCGGCCATGGCCGGCCAAGGGGCCGCGCCGCCACCTCTCAGCTGGTGGTTTCCGGCCGTTCACTCCACCTTCCTCGACCTCTCCCACGCGGGCTGCGGGGTGGGTGCGGAGGCAGCGCCCAGTGCTGGGGAAGAAAACAAAACTTAGTTACCGGCTAGGTCGAAGTCACGTGTCCTCAATCCCATTTCCTTTCCCGCACTCCGCCTGGCACCGGGTCGAGCCGGGTCACAGTGACTGGAGCCCCCGAGGGTAACCCCCGCTAGGTACCACTGCGCCCCAGGATGCGGCTGGACGAGTGGTATCCAGGGCACCACCACCCGGTCTCCAGGCTTAGCCCTGAACTCCCGGCCTCGACCTTTGCCCTGACTCTAGGGAGCGCAGTGGTCAGAGCACCAGGGGCGCCCCGGGACGTGCCCGGCCATCTGGATCACCCTGGCTGCAAAGAGAAAATGGCCGGTCCACACCGCCTGCTTACAGACAGACGCCCGAAGGTGACCCACCCGGCCATAACGGTCTCACTTGGGATGCACCTGAGAGTAGAAGGCTGGGAACCCAGCGCGTCCTCCCTACAGGTAAACAATGCCTACTAGACCACAAACACTCGCGAAATTCCCTCCGAGATTTTCCCCCATTGACCTTCGTCGCAAGATCCTTTTCGACGAGATACTTAGGAGAATTTATATCCCAGTGTAGGAGAGGGACAAGCCCATGCTCTTTTAAACTTTTCCTTTAACCACTTGTGATTTCAGAGAAGCGTGTCTAGACTTAACTTCCTTGGAAACCGCCGTCCTACTCTTCCTTTTACTCCCCAGAGACCAATTTTACGTCTTTGTGAAGTCACCCCCAGCTGACGGTTGAGACGAGGCCAAGAAGTAAATGCCCTCCTCTTAGTTCTTTATAAAAACATGCACCAAGTCTGTACTACGCCAACTCTGGAGATTTTTAGTTACAAATTAAAGGCGTCTGGTTTGTTCCTTGTGCAATTCCTCCCTCCAAAGGCGAGAGAACGTAAGCAGACACTTCCAAACAATTTGTTTTTTTCTCCAAGCTTTCAACACCCTCTCTGCGGAGCGAAAAGCCGCTTATTAGCCCCTAGGTGCTAATACTGTAAGCGAGACTATGTCCTTTTTCCGTGCGGGTCTACTGGGCGCTGCCGCCAGGAATGTGCAGATTCGCCTGCGCTGCGCGCACTTCCACGTTCCCGCTCTGCCCCTTCCAGCCCACGCGCTGGGCGCTCCCGAGATTGGCGAGCGCGCTCGGGAGGGAAACTTCGGCGGTGTTTGCTGTTGGAGGTTCTCCTCCCGGAACCGCCGGGGAAAGGAAGTCTGCTCGCCTGCGGCAGGCGGCGCGTCGGCCTCCGCAGAGCCCCGAAACTGCAGCCCCGGCTCTTCCCCAGGACGCCCCGAGGACACACACACACACACACACACACACACACACACACACAGGGCCAAAGCTCTTTGGGTGCAGAAGACACCCACACCCTCAAGCACGGCAGTTAGGTTTGCAGACGTCCTATTCCCTCCTACGGTGCAGATTGGAAAAGCACGCCCTTCTCCAAGCTATTTACTAGTAGTGGGGGTGGGGTGTCTTGACACCGCTTGCTGTCCTCTAGCCTACACTTTCTTCCCCATGGTTATCAACTTGTGCGCACGGGAGAGTTCTGCAAGAATTGCCTAAGGAAAAGAGCGTAAACCCCGCAAATATACAGAGAACGCAGTCCTGGAGGGCCTGCGGCTTGCTGTTACTCCTAAGGTTCCGGGAGGCCGGGGACCCGGAGGCACGGGGTTGGCACCCCAGGGTGACACTCCAGTGCCAGGCTCTGTCTTGGCCGACGCAGACCTACCCCCAGTCGCTCACCTGCTGGGGTTTCCCAGGACCCCGCGGCCCCCGGCGGAGATCGCGGCCAAGAGCGCGATGGGGCGCGCGGGGTCAACCTGGAAGCGACGCGGACAGGGAGAGATCCAGCTTCGGCGAAGTGTACGGGTAGCAAATCCCCGCAGCGGCCCGCAGCACAGCTCAGCCGAGTGCGGCTGTCGGTCTCCGCTGGCAGCTCCAACTTCTGCGCCCTGCGGCCGCAGCCGGGAACTCGCAGCGCGGTCCTTTGTGGTCGGAGGCGCTGCGGCAAGGGGCTGCCGGACTCTCCGCCCCAGGTGAGTGCCCAGGCAGGCTCTCCTGGTTAGCAGCCTTTCAGTCTCCGGCGCGTCCCTCTTCCCTGCTCGGGAGCCGCGTAGGTATGGGAGCCCGGCTGCTCAGTCTGTAGCATTGAACCTTCCTACGCGTCCCTAGGAACTGGAAAGGGCATCTGCCCACCTGCTGGTTTTTCGCCAAGTGATTCGAGAAACCAGAACCCCAGGGCATCAGGGGGAGGAGGGAAAAAAAAAAAAAGACCCAGGAGGCGGCCACCGCTGCCACAGGTGCAGGTAGGAACTTCGCGTTCCCGCCCTCCAGGGGACGAGATTGGATCAGGTCGCAGACGTGGCGCCAGCCTTGAGTTGCCTGATTGGAGAAAAGCTGTGCAGCGCCGCTCGCTCGGCAGACTCTGCCAGGAGAAACGGTGGAGACCGCAGACCTGGAGACCGAGGCTGTAGACGGGCTCCCTTGGATAAATGTCGCCTCGTCTCTCGCTCTGCTCCACCCTGACTTTTCCTCACCTCCCCCCCTTCCCACTGCTTTCTGGGTACCGGGGTCCCATGTTTGTAACTCAGAGATCCAATTCACACCCATGCAAAAATGTTTGTTTCAGGCTCCCTTAATTGAAAGGCTGTGACATTATTCGGAAGCTTGCTGTGTGCCAGCCAACGTTGTTCCAAGCGTTGTCGGTGCATTAATTTATTTACTGCGCACGACAACCCTAAGAGGTAGGTACTGTTATCCTGCTCACTTTATAGGTGAGGAAACCCTGGCGCAGGGGTCGAATGGTTCTTTGGGGTCGCCCCTCTGGTACACGTCAGATCAGAGTTGGAATGAGGGAGGTTTGACTCCAGCTTCCGCGGTGGAAACCACCACGTTATACTGCAGCCTGCTAGTCACCGGCTCTTGACATGGGCAAGCAAGGGTGTGAATTTACTTCTTTCAGGTCTGGAAGGCTATGGACAGCCACCCCACCAGGGAAGTGTAGATCCAGCTCTGAGCCACTGCAGGAAGTGAATCAGGGGATTGTGTCAGGGTTGGGGAGGTCTTTGCTCCTGGTTACATGGCGGTGCCTTTTATTCGTTCCACAGAAAGATACTGGCCCAGAGGTGCAGCACGCTTTATCTTTTCCAAAGAACTATTTTGATGTTCCTTGAGCTCATATACAAGCATGGGTATGGAGCAATTGATGTCTGAGCCGCTTTACACTGAGGACTTTCTGCAGTGTGAATGGAAGGAGAGACACGCGGCCTAATTCACGTATCTTGCAGTATAAAATAGGTAGAAATAATTTTATAGAGTATTTTAATGCATAAAGAAAGATGAAAACACGAATACTTATACACGATGAGCTGGGGGTTCTTTGAATTTTTATTCCCTGCATGGCAGTGTATGTTTGAAAGTTATGCATTTTAATGTATTTCTTGTGATTAGTTTTAAAGCATAAACATTCAGTTCATAGCACCGGAATTAAATAAAGACAGGCCGCCCAATGAGACAATTCATGATAGCACCAGTATTTTATAGGGGAACAGCTCTTGTCTGAGGTGCCCTCACCACTAGGAAGTCATGGAGCTGGGTTGTTACATTGTTTGTTGACCATATGGGTGGGTAAAAGAATGAAAATATTTAGGAAAAGAAAATAATTACTAGTACTGCCAAATGGCCTCTCATTGAATGTGATTTTAACAAAGGAGCCAGCATATTCTTAATAAATAAACCTCGACTAACTACTGAAAATATTTTTAAAAATTGCTTTTCTTACATCACACCCTTCTACCCATTTATATTTAACAACTTCGAATGTTAAAAAGTCGTGTGTCATTTGATTTAATGACAACACCTTGCAAATAACCCTTGCATGCAGTGATGACATTGATGTGGGACATAGAAATTGAGAAAAAATTAGCTGAGGTGGGTGATGGGTGAACATTGCAGGCAGAGAAAATAGAAGACGCTTCTGCCCTGCGGTGTGAAGGAGTTGAGGGTCTAGAGATGCTAGGAGCAGGCCAGCCTGATCCCAGTGAGAAGAGTGGGCTGAAGCAGCCAGATCTGAAGCAGGAAGGTGAGTGTGACCAGACTGCTCAGGACCTTAATCCACAGAAGCAGGTAACTTGACAAGATTTGCATTTAAATGCCATTAGAGCTGTGTGTAAGGAGTGAATGATAGAGGGGACAGATAGGGTAACTAGACAACCAGTTAGGAATTCCTGGAGTAAGTACTCAGGTGGGATAGTCTGGTGGGTTGTAGGACAGTGGTGGCAGTAATAAAGTGTGTGCATGTACTATGCATGAAGAGAATTAGGGATGTTGGTGGTAGAATCAACAGGGTACTGTTTTATTTAATTCATATAAAAGAGGAGACTGAGTTGGATGAGAAGCTAAAAAGGGAAATACTTTCACAGCCTTTCTTGCAAAACAAGAAGTGGCTGTGTGATCCAATTTTGGCTTATGAGGCTGTAAGGAAGACTTCTGGAAATACTTCTTCCCTAGAACCTTATGAAAAAAGAAGGTATTTTGCCACATGTTTGATTCTTGCATTTAAGCACAGTATGAAGACGTGATGTCTGGTGTCACAGCAGCCATCTTCTAATAGTGAGGCAATCGGCATGGGAATAGAAGACAATGTGCTAAGGGTGGTGGCACAGGAGTATGAAAAGTGTCTGGGTTCTTGATGATATCTCTGAGCACCTGAAAGAACCCTGGAACCACCTCCCTATAGACTTCTAGCTCAGTAAGAAAACATATGTCCCAATGATTTAAGCACAGATTTAAACACAGTTTTCTGTTACTCGCAGCCAAATGCCTTCCTATCTTATACAGACTAGTTCGGTTATAGGAAAAAAATGATACTGTTCAAAAGGGGGAAAAGGTAGTATTGCCACATTTATTTTTATTTATTTATTTTTATTAATCATAGTTGTGTACATTAGTGTAATCATGGGGTACAATGTGCTGGTTTTACCTACGATTTGAAATGCTTTCATCAAATTGGTCAACATAGCCTTCATAGCATTTTCTTAGTTATTATGTTAAGATATATTATATTCTACACCTAGTAAATTTCACATGTGCCCTTGTAAGATCCACCGTAGGTGGGGTCCCACCAATTACTCTCCCTTCCTCCATCCTCCCCCCTCCCCTGCCCTCCCTCTCCCCTTTCCCCTTCTTTTTGGGCTATAATTGGGTTATAGCTTTCTTATCAATCTGAAAAGTTCTTCAGAGAAGGAGGATTTAGTGAAATGTTTAAGTGATGGGGAAGTTTGTAGACACAGAGAATGCATTTGTAAAATAAAGAACTTTCATTGAAAAGACTTAGAGTTAAGGGAATGAATAAAGAAGTATTTGTAGTGCATAGATGAGCATGTTGGGGTTAAGCTCAAACAGGTTCATCAGTTTATCTGAGACATCATAATAATTACATTTTTAAAGATGGAGTTTTAAATCAAAACAATTAAGGCTTTTTTTCCTTCCATTTTTGGCATTTAGAGCTGCTATAATCTATAAAAATTTTCATTATCACCTTATGCAAACACACACACACACAAACATGCCTACCTAGTGTTACAAATATAGATGTATTCTATAATTATTGATACAGGAATCGTAGGTCACTTATTATTAACTGAACAGATAAATCAACTTTTAAATGCATCTGCAACAAAACTGTAGGGTCAGACTATCCTCTATATATGTACAAATCATACTGTTTGATGCATTTAAAAGTTGATGTATCTGCTAAGAGTAGGTGACATTTGATGTTATGGTATTTAAACATACTTAGGGACAATGCTTACTTTTTTAAACCATATTTTATCCTGTCATTTTTAGTTTTTAATAATGTGTTGGTGATTTGGGTAAGGCTCTCCTCTCCTCTCCTCTCTTCTTCCCTCTTTTCCCCTCCCCCTTCATTCTCTTTTTCTTCTTTTTTTTTCTTTCTTTTGAGACAGGGACTCATTCTGTCACCTTAGCTACAGTGCAGTGTTGTCATGATCGCTCACTATACTCTCCAACTCCTGGGTTCAAATGATCCTCCTGTCCCAGCCACCTGAGTAGCTAGGACTATAGGCACACACCATCATGCCTAGCTAATTCTCTGTTAGAAAATTTCTCTCTATAGAGGTGGTGTCTTCCTCTTGCTTAGGCTGGTCTCGAACTCCCAGTCTCAAGCCTTCCAGAGTGCTAGAATTATAGGTATGGGTCACCTTGCTTCACCATTTTTCTTTTAAAAATTAAATTTCTTCTTTCTCAGATTAACCTTTCAGTTCAATACGTGGTTATACTAAAAGACAAAAGAAAATAAATTCCTAGAGAATAAGTTCCTAGTTCCATACTGGGAATTAAAATCAGAATTCTACAGGTTAAACATGGCAATCGCTTCATGTGTAGCAAACCTGGCATTGCACAGAAGCTGGGAAATCTGCTACTTTCCTTTGAATATCAAAGTCCAGGGACCTAACTAATCACTGTGCTATGTGTCTCTCCATGATTACTAAGATATGTCACTAATGAATCTTTAGCACCTGGCATGGTGCCCTGGGGATAACAGTTTTCAGTATTGTTGAATGAGTCATCACAGAATGCAGAAATATGAAGGCTTCGTTGATTATAGTATGACCGACTTGTTAAAAGAAATGTAATGTAAGTGGCAATGAGAATGGAAAAGCAAATGTCCAATGTATTCAATATAATATGACGCCAGTAGACAAACTAATACACATCCATACAAGAGAAAAACTCAGCTCCAGCTAGGGTGGGGGGGAGGGTTGGGGAGGATTGTTGTGCTCTCACTCAACGGGCACAATGTAGGGTACATGGCACACCTCGTGGGTGTAGGTTGCGATTACAACAGCACCTTTACCTAACAAATGCAAACATTGTAACCTAATCATCTGTACCCTCATATTAATCCGAATTTTTTTTTATTTAATCATAACAGTGTACATTAATACTATCATGGGGTACAGTGTACTGTTTCTGTATACAATTTGAAGTACTTTCATCTAACTGGTTAACATAGCCTTCATGTCTTTTTCTTAGTTATTGTGTTAAGACATTTATATTAATCTGAAATTTAAAAGAGGGGGATAAAGTGGCAATGAAATAGAATCACATTTGCCATTACATGTAATAACGGCTTGATT
>CAUYQV010160781.1:0-11650 GCA_963574575.1 Galagoides demidoff
TGTGGCAGGCGCCTGTGGTCCCAGCTACTTGGGAGGCGGAGGCAGGAGACTCGCTTGAGCCCAGGAGTTGGAGGTTGCTGTGAGCTGTGATGCCATGGCACTCTACCCAGGGGGATAGCTTGAGGCTCAGTCTCAAAAAAAACAAAAAACAAACAAAAAAAAAACCCAAATATTTATCAAGCCTTTTCTGCAGAATGGTATGGAACAACCCTGGGAGCACGTAAGGTGTACTTTGCCCTGGGTAGAGTGCCAAGACATCATAGCTCACAGCCACCTCCAACTTTTGGGCTCAAGTGATCCTCTTACCTCAGTTTTTCTATTTTTAGTAGAGATGGGGGTCTCACTTTTGCTGATGCTGGTCTCGAGCTCGTGAACTCAAGCTATTCACCCATCCTGGCCTCTCAGAATGATAGGATTACAGGCATGAGCTACTGTGCCGGCCTCTTTTCTTATTTATTTATTTATTTTTGAGACAGAGTCTCACTAGGTTGCCCTTGGTAGAGTGCTGTGGTATCACAGCTCACAGCAACCTCAAACTCTTGGGCTTAAGTGATCCTCTTGCCTCAGTCTCCCCAGAGCTGGGACTACAGGTGCCCACCACAACTGACCTGGTTAATTTTTCTGTTTTTAGAGATGGGGTCTTGCTCTTGATCAGGCTGGTTTTGAGCTCCTGAGCTGAAACGGTTCCACCCACCTTGACCTCCCAGAGTCCTAGGATTATAGGCGTGAACCACCATGCCTAAACTCTTTCAAATGTTAAGAATTATTTTACAGGGTCTTGGTTAAAAAAAATGTAAGCTGCATATCAAGCCCATGATTTTATAGGTAAAATGAGACTAAATGTAGTGTCATGGTAAGTATATTAGTTTAAATTCAATAAATAGTTGATCTAAAGGAACACATTTAGTAAATAACTGTGTGAGTATGATGTGGTTATGGGCACATTGTAAAGGTGATAAATTGCCTGAGTTTGGGGGCAGGCTCTGAGCAGAGGCGCTAAGGAGGATCAAGAGGCAGCTTCTTGGCTCTCACCAGCTCTGGGGGTGAGACGTAATTCATATCACAGCTAACCAGTCTCAGTTGTTAGTTGTGGCTTCAGAGAAAGGGCTGGCCCTGGATTTGCCAGAGAAGCCACAGATATCTCAGACCAGAGAAATCCATAACAGTTCTGTCACCACCTTGCATGACTGGCTTTCCAGTGGCTTTTCTGGTGACCCCGCAGAGGACAGGAGCTGTAGGAAATTTGTTATTACTTCCTTATTAGTGATAGCTGTAGTCATCCTATTGTCCCAGAATTTCCCTGGCATGTAAATGCCGGGATTAGAGGTGGTAGTGAGACAGCAGATGGGGGGCATTTTGAAAATGAAGTAATATCAGTCAGTTCCCACAAAAGGGCTAATTTTAAACATGCAAATAATTTTCAGTTCCACTTTTCCTTCTTCCTGTTAGAGGAAAGCTGTCCCCTGTTGCCATTTCTGAGGCTTGGGCAGACAATGAGGTTATTATGCTACAAACTCTCTGCTTCTCCAGGGCAGGAACTTGGGTGCTGTTTTTCTGGGTGCCTGTTCTAGGACCCAGTCCAGAGTTATTTCGTGGCTCCCTGAGTATGTATGTGAGTGAATATTAAAAGTTAGCACCAACATGGATGGGGTCTACAACTCAGTGGTTCTTAATCTTTCTGGGAGTGGCGGGTGTGGGTAAGGAGTAGGCCCTTCTAGCATAAATGAAGGAAGGATCTTTTTTCCCCGAAGGAATGGACATGTGCATTGGATACAGTATTGTATCCAATTTCAGGGGTTTCATGGACTCTTACTTAAAACCATCCATAAAACCCAGGTTAAAATATCTCCAGTCTAAAGCTATATGAGGTTAGGAAAGTGTTAGTCTTCTTCAAAGGTAACCATTGTGGGTATCCTTGGTTTCCTTCCGGGAAGAAAATGTTTTTTTTTTTTGAGGAGACAGAGTCTCACTTTATTGCCCTCGGTAGAGTGCTATGGCGTCACAGCTCACAGCAACCTCCAACTCCTGGGTTTAGGTAATTCTCTTGCCTCAGCCTCTTGAGTAGCTGGGACTACAGGCGCCCAACACAATGCCTGGCTATTTTTTTGTTGCAGTTTGGCCGGGGCCGGGTTTGAACCTGCCACCCTTGGTATATGGTGCTGGCATCCTACCCACTAGGCCACAGGCACCATCCAGAAGAAAATGTTTTTATGTGATATATGCAAGTATTTATTTTCTTCTTTTTAAGAAGTTACCATAAGGGGGATATTATATATACATTGTTCACTACTTAGCCTTTTAATTTACTCAGTTATCTTGGAGATATTTTCTATCTCTATGTAGAGTTGTAATTACTTTTTTTTTTGAGACAGAGCCTCAAGCTGTCCCCCTGGGTAGAGTGCCGTGGCTTCACAGCTCACGGCAACCTCCAACTCCCGGGCTCAAGCTAGTCTCCTGCCTCCACCTCACAAGTAACTGGGACCACAGGCGCCCGCCACAATGCCCGGCTATTATTTATTTATTTTTTTGTTGCAGCCATCATTGTTGTTTGGCGGGCCCAGGCTGGATTCGAACCTGTCAGCTTAGGTTTATGTGGCTGGCGCCTTAGCCACTTGAACCACAGGCGCTGAGCCAGAAATGTAGTTGGTAGTGCTCTGATGTCTGGGTTTCCCATGATTTGTCCATTTGTCTACCAATGGATACTTTAGTTGGTTTAGTACACCTCCCTCCCATATCACAAATCAGGCATCCCAGAATGTGTCTGGTGCGTATTTCTTGTCACCTTCACAAATATATCCATAAGGTAAATTTCTAGGTTCAGGATTACTGAATTAGAGGGCACATACATTTAAAAAATTGGTAGTTGGCGGGGCACAATGGCTCATGCCTGGAATCCTAGCTCTTTGGGAGGCTGAAGTGGGTGGATTGTCTGAGCTCACAGGGGTTTGAGACCAGCCTGAACAAGAGTGAGACCCTGTCTCTAAAAATAGCTGGGCTTTGTGGTAGGCATCTGTAGTCCCAGCTCCGGGGAAGGCTGAGGCAAGAGGATTGCTTGAGCCCAAGAGTTTGGGTTTGTTGTGAACTATGATGCTACAGCACTTTACCAAGGGCTCGAAAGGAAGCCTTCTGTCTTCAAAAAAAAAGAAAAAAAATTTTTTTTTGATAGTTGTTTTTAAATTGTCCTCCAGAAACATTGCCCTAGTTTGTAGCTGCACCCATGGGTTTGGGGAGTGTCTTTGTTTCTTATACTTACCTGAATTGAAGATTGTTAAATGTTTAGATGTGTGCTCGTCCAAGAAGGGAAAAATTGCATCTTATAACTTTATTCATATCTTTTAATTTTGAGTTAGTTGAGTATTTTTTTCCTTATGTTTCAGGCCATTTGCATTTCTTTCTTCCCTTTTTCTTTGGTTAACTCCCTGTTCATTTAAAAAAAAAACAAAACCATGTAGTCTTTTTGCGATTGATTTGTACAAGCTCTTTGGAAACTAAGAACATTAGTCCTTTCATTTTCATTTGTGTTGCAAATATATTTTTTCCCAACTATTTTAGATGCAACCATTGTTCCCTAGGAACTCAGAAATAAATAAGACCTTTAGGTGGTGAAGAGAGCATAGAATTTGGAACCAGACTGCTTGGTTGGAGTCCTGGCTATACCACCTGACTAGCTGTGTGATCTTGGGCAGGTACCTTGACCTTTTTGATCTTTGGTATTCATAGTCCTAAAATACTAACAATAGTAGTATCTCACACAAGGTGGTTGGATAAGTTAAATGTGATCACATTATGCTAAAGTTAATTGTGTGGCTTGGTGCCCGTAGCACAGTGGTTACAGCGTTAGCCGCATACACCAAGGGTGGTGGATTCGAACCTGGCCCGGGCCAACTAAACAACAATGACAACTGTAACAAAAAATAGCAGGGCGTTGTGGTGGGTGCCTGTAGTTCCAGCTACTTGGGAAGCTGAGGCAAGAGAATTGCTTAAGCCTAAGAGTTTGAGGTTGCTGTGAGGTGTGATGCCTCGGCACTCTACCGAGGGCAACATAGTGAGACTTTGTCTCCAAAAAAAAAAAAAAAAAGAAGTCCTTGTAAATGGATGTGGAAACTTAATAGCATTTTATGAAATACTAAGGTATGTCATTTATTGAAGAGTTAGATTCAAAAGTGAGGGCAAAAGCCCATAATTACGAATTGAATTGTCAAAATTATGCTGTAGAATCTCTTAAATTGGATTTAAGAGATTAAATTCACAATGGATTGTGTGTTTTCTGTACATGCACATAAATGTATACACACACACACGGATGTATTAAAATGTGTAATGTAGGCCTGGCGCAGTGGCTCACGCCTGTAATTCCAGCCCTTTTTATATTGGCTTGAGCATTTTCTCTTTATTTTTTGACCTGGCTAGCTCTGGTATGGCCGCCTCCTGTCTCTGGGTGCATTTTCTGTAGGGTTAGGAAGAGTTATTTTAAGCCACCAATGGAAAATTTAAAGACATAATCCCTGGCTATAATTGTGGGAGATGGGAGGCTGAGAGTCTGTGCTGATTTGCCACCTGTTTCCAAGGCAGCAAGGTGATGTTGCGATTCCTGCTGCTGGCTGAGGGGCCTGTGCATTTTCATTTCATTGTGTCCTGGGCGAGTCTTCCTCCCTGAGAGCTGACTGTGCTTGTGGTCCTGTTCCTAGGCTGGGAGAGGGAGACCTGCAGGGAGATTGTTCTGGGTTTGAAGGTAGATTGCTGCCCGGTGCTTAGAGCAGGGGCTTTGGAGGCAGACAAACCTGACTTCTCCACCTCCTTAGCTATGGGACATTGGGCCTACTCTTTTAATGCTTGGCGTCTCATTTGTCATCATCTGAATAATGGGGACAATATACTGGGCACAGTGGCTCATGCCTGTAATCCCAGCCCTGGGGAGGTGGAAGTGGATGAATTGCCTGAGCTCACACGTTCAAGACCAGCCTGAGCCAGAGCTGAGATCTTGTCTTTAAAAAAATAGCCAGGTGTTGTGGTGGGTGCCTGTAATCCCAGCTACTTGGCAGGCTGAGGCAAGAGAATTACTTAATCCTAAGAGTTTGAGGTTGCTGTGAGCTGTGACACTATGACATTCTATCGAGGGCGACAAAGTGAGGCTCTGTCTCAAGAAAAAAAAATGGTGACAATAAGAATACCTACTTTGTAGGATTGTTGTGGAGAAGTATTATAAATATTATAGATCTGCATGACAAATGCTTAGTATGAAATAAACCCTAAATAGATACTGGCTGCTGTTTTATCATCTTGTTTTGCAGAGATGTTGGCATAATTTACTATTTCAAAAAATTAAAACAATTTTTTTTTGAGGCAGAGCCTCAAGCTGTTGCCCTGGGCGAGTGTGGTGACATCACAGCTCACAGCAACCGCCAACTCCTTGGCTTAAGTGATTCTCCTGCCTCAGCCTCCCAAGGAGCTGGGACTACAGGTGCCTGCCCAATGGCTGGCTATTTTTTGATTGTAATTGTTGTTATTTGGCAGGCCTGGGTCGGATTTGAACCTGCTAGCTCTGGTATATGATGTGGCTGGCGCCTTAGCCACTTGAGCTATGGGTGCCACCAAAAAAAAATTAAAAAAATTTTAACCTTATAGTTTATGAGGCCCTTTACTATACATCAACTCATTCAGTCTTCAGTGATATCATTTAAGATGTGCCTCAGAGTGGTATAATTGACTTATTTGATTCAGGTGTCGTCTGTCTTTTGAATAATAATATATATTCATAGTGTAGCCCACTTTTAAGGATTACTACAATTTAGAATTAGCTTTTGAGAGGCAAATTAGTTCTCTAGTTAGGTTGATATATAAATATTAGGTTGAACCATATAAAATTACTACTTTTCGTCCATTGAATATCAGTAATTATATATGGTTCCAAGCTAATATGTTCCAGAAAATGTACTTCTAAAATGAAGTTCAGAAAAACCAAATCATAGACTTACATTGTGTAGTGCAGTATATTTGAAACCATGGTTCAATAACATCAATTCAATGAGTTATGACTAGTATTTAAAACATGGTAGAATAGACAATATCAGTGTTTACTGGTAAATATTGTGTCATGAATCTCATTTCAGTTATATGTGTGTGTGTGTGTACTAAATTATATATAAAATCAATTTCTTATTGTTGCCAATGCCCCCTGGAGGTCACTGTTGTAGGCACTGGAACAGCAGAAGGTGGTCAGTGGGGAATGGAGGTGGGTTCTGTTTCCAGAGACAGTAAGAAGCCAGTGTAAAGTCTATAGTTACAAAGCATTGTCAGTGCTTCCATGTGTAGCTGGAAACCATCACGCAGCAGCTGGTACAAGAAGGACCAGATTCTGGAGAGCCACTCTAGGAAGGGAGTGGGTCAGCTAATCTCAGGAGGTCGTCTTTTTTTTTTTTTTGGAGATGGAGCCTCAAGCAATCCCCCTGGGTAGAGTGCCATGGCATCACAACTCATAGCAACCTGGGCTCCTGGGCTCAAGCAAGTCTCCTACCTCAGCCTCCCAAGTAGCTGGGACCACAGGCGCCCGCCACAACACCCGGCCATTTTTTTTTTTTTGGTTGCAGCCATCATTGTTGTTTGGCGGACCCGGGCTGGGGATTCGAACCTGCCACCTTAGGTGTACGTGGCTGGTGCCTTACCCGATTGAGCCACAGGCGCCGAGCCAGGAGGTCGTCTTTTAAGTAGCTGCCCTTCCAGAAACTTCCAGGGGACCACCCAAGTCAGAGCCCTGTGTTTTTTTGGTAAATGTGTTTGTTAGAGAACCAGCACTACCATATGTACTTTTAAAGGGGACATATGACCACGAAGGAGAGCTGACCACCTCCCTCTGGTCAGGAGTGGGCACCTCATCTCGGCCCTGCCCGACCTGCCAGCTGCGCTGCCCTCCCTCACCTCCATGGGGACTTGCATGGGACTGAGAAAATCGTCGTAGCTGTCTGGAGGATCTTGACCCCCACATTGATTTGATTCTCATATGAATCAGTTCAGTTTTTTTTTTTTTAATATAAAGAACTAAAAATACAGCTAAATAAGGGAAGAGAGCAAAATTACCTGTCATCTCCACCCTGCCCTCAAGTTAACTCCTAGTATCATTTCGGTGGGTGATCTTTGTCTTTTTAATAGCGTGGTCTACCAATTTTTACTAAAATAGGATAACCTCCTACACATGGGCTTTGTAACTTACATTCTTTTCCCAGTTGGGGTAAATGTCTCCCTAGGGGTACCCCAGGAAACCACAATATAAACATGAGACTTCTTCCTGAAGGTCATTCTTACTCAGTGGAAAGTATTTTGAAATGTTGTTTGAAAACAAACAAACATGGACATAGTATAGACCCGATATTAGATTTGCATCAAGACTTTTTTCAGCAGCTGCAGGAGACAACAGAAATTTCTACCACACAGACCCTTGGGTATGAGTTCATTCTCTGCTATTCTCTGAACACTTGGGGGTAGTTTGTGACGTGCTGGCAATATATCGTAAACATTTTCCCTTGGCAGTTAATATTCTTTTCTTGTATAACTTTTAGCTTTTGGTTTTTTTTTTGAGATAGAGCCTCAAGCTGTCCCCATGGGTAGAGTGCCATGGCATCATAGCTCACAGCAACCTCCAACTCCTGGGCTCAAGTGAGTCTCCTGCCTCAGCCTCCCAAGTAGCTAGGACTACAGGTACCCGCCATAATGCCCAGCTATTGGTTGCAGCTGTCATTGTTATTTGGCAGACCTGGACTGGATTTGAACCTGCCACTTTAGGTGTATGTGGCTGTCACCTTAGCCACTTGAGCCACAGGTGCTGAACCAACTTTTTTAGCTTTTGTATCCCACTCCATTGTATGGAGGTACTTTAACCAATTAGTTCTATAATTAGGCTTCTAGTTTGTATTTTTTTTTTTTTTTTTTAAAGACAGAGTCTCACTGTGCCACTGTGGGTAGCTACTGTGGTGTCACAGCTCACAGCAACCCCAAACTCTTAGGCTCAAGTGATCCTCCTGCCTCACCCTCCCAAGTAGCTGGGACTACAGGTACCCACCACAATGCCTGGATGTGTAAATAAAAAAATTTAATTTTTAATTTTTAATAGAAACAGGGTTTTGATCTTGCTCAGGCTGGTCTCCATCTTCTGAACTCAGCCAGTCTGCCCATCTTGGCCTCCCAGAGTGCTAGGATTACAGGTAGGAGCCACTGTGCCCGGCCTTTACTAGTTTGTTCCCAGAAGATTTTGCCACATGAGCATTATTCTTTCGGCTTTGTGGTTAAATCTCTGATGATCATCTTAAGATAAGTTAAATAATAAAAATAACAGGAGCATCTGGGCATGGTGGCTTACAACTATAATCCTAGCACTTTGGGAGGCCTAGGTGGGTGGAACCTTGAGCTCCGGAGTTCAGGACCAGCCTGAGCAAGAGGGAGATCCTATCTCTAAAAATAGCCAGGCATTGTGGCGGGCACCTGTAGTCCCAGCTACTTGGGAGGCTGAGGCAAGAGAATCACTTGAACCCAGGAATTTGAGGTTGCTGTGAGCTATGACACTACAGCACTCTACCGAGGGTGACAGAGTGAGACTCTGTCTCAAAAAACAAATTAAAACAATAGCAGCTACCTTAGGCTGACTATTATGAATTGCTGTCAGCACTGTATATGTATTAAATTGTTTAACTATGATGAATGAAACTGAGGCTCAGACCATCCACCGGCTGGTTATGGCCTTCTTTTGGGTTCTGAGGGGGAGCTGGACAGGAGAGTCTGTACTGGCCAGTGTGTGTCTGTTTCCCAGAAGGACAGTTCCCCGAGGGCCATTCTCACAGCTGGGAGGGACATCTTCCTGTGGGGATTATTGCTACTCACCACTCAGGGCCTTGAAACAGTAGAAGTGAAATGATTCCCAAAGCCCTAGAAGATAAGAGCATCTTTGCCCGGAGTTTAGATCTTGGAGCTGCAAGGTGGTGCAGGCTGTTTGAGTCTGTGGGGCTTGACCCTGGATCTAATGAATAACATAACGGCATTGTGCTGGGGGTGTTGGCCTTGCAGCTGAGAATGAATTTGGATTTCATAGAGATTGAAATTGGGCATGGATGAGGTAACTTCAGGGTGTCCTGTAAGAAGAGGAATGTGGAAAGAGCAGGACTTTGGTGCCAGCTGAAGTGGGGGATCCAGATCCATGCTGTTCCCCTGTAACCATGTGACCCTGTGTCTGCCCAAGGACTGAAGCCTCTCAGAACCTGGAAAATGGGTAGTACCAGTCAGATTGCGGTGTTCTTAAATAGACGAGGGAAGGTGTGTAAGGCGCTCAATCCAGACTGTGGCACGGAGTAGGCCTGTATGGTCAGTCTCCCACACACCCCTCTTTGTTAACACCTCCTGACTTTGGGGTACAGAGTGATACATGGGCTGGCTAGGGTTGCCATGCACCCTAGGTATGGGGAGACCTGAGGTGTTCAGACAACTGCCAGCCTTGGTGCCAGGGACTGTTGTCATCTAGAGTGGTTGGTACTCGCTGTGCAGAGAGAAATTGTTGGGGGTGGGAGATGGGCGCTCTTACTGAAGATGACGTGTTGGGGGGTAAGACTCAGACCTCCAGCCTCTGTCTGACTTTAGAGTTTGGCACCAGACTTTTGATTTCTTTTGGAAGGTGCACATGGTGCCTTTGCTTTTCCCTGGAATCTCACATTTAGGCTTCACACCTAAGTGTGTGGTTGGGATGAGTGAGGACAGCTCCTTTTTCCCTAGACCAGAGTTTCTCAACCTCAGACTCCTGACATTTTGGGCTGGATAATTGAGTGCTGTGGGAGGCCGTCCTTCCTGTGCCCTGTGAGATGTTAGCAGCGCTCCCAGCCACTGCTCACTAGTATGCCGGTAGCACGCACTCCCCCAGAGACCAAAAATGTCTCCAAATATTGCCACATGTCCCCGGAGGGGAAGATTACCCTGGTTGAGAACCTGTACTTTACATGTTACCTTTTTTTTATTTTTATTTTTTATTTTAATGTTCCCGTTTTGAAGTCTTGGTGAAGATGGCCTGTGCCCTGACAGATTTACCAGGTGGAGCTGGCTGTCCTTCCATTCCCATGTTGTCAACCTCATGTTGGAAACTGACTTCCTCCCAGTGAGACAGTAGGTCTGCACTAACAAGAGCATTTGCACGTGTGACAAATATCCAGGCTGGCCGGCCTCAGAAGGGATCCATGTCTCTCACTGCCTGCTCCCTGAGTCAGTATAGTTTGGGATGCCGTGGGAAAGTAAGCACAGGACTGGGAGTCTTGGCAAGTTTCCCTCTGTGTTCTCAGCCTCATCTTCCTCCTCAGTAAAATGGGAGTCACTGATAGTTTCCCCACCCTGCCTGGGGCAGGAAAGGAAGCTGTGCTAATGTGACTGACGCTTGCCATGCTGAGCTCTGCTGCAGGGGATGTGAAGTTGGAGGAGAGGCTCACCATTTATTAGGAGCTGGGAGGCCAAATGTGCCAAGTTCCACACAAGAGCTATGCCCGGTCAGAGGGAGATCCCATTACAAAGAGATTCACTGCCAAGTTCCTACTCCTACCAGCTCCCTGGAGCAATTTTCAGCTTTTAGTGTTTAGAGGCCCTAGGGCATTAAACTAGAGAGAAAGTCTTTCAGCCAGTGGCAGTGAGAACAGCAGGAGCGACCCTCCTAAAGGGGCTTTCTGTAAACTCTGTGTTCACACAATTTGTCAGGAATGCATCACTTTGTGAAGCCAAGGAAGAGCTCCCAACTCATGTTGGAGGGACCTGGGCAGGATGTACTGTTGTCTTGGGGTTCGATTTTTTTTTTTTTTTTATCCACAATTCCAACAGGTTATTCTGACATGCCTGCTGGACAGTCATGTGCTATGTGCTGGGCGTGCTCTCATTTCATCTTACCATATCAGGTCCATTTTGGAGATGAGGCACATGGAGGTGAAGGGACATGCCCAGAGCCAGGTGTGTGGCTGTCCTGTAATCTCACTTCTGTTCCTTTGTGATCAGCAGCAACTTATCATAGTAGCTTTTAAAGCCTGCATTCTCTCCTGTGCCAAATGGGGTTAATAAACACCTCAGAGATTCCCAGAGAAAATGTATGCGAGGCCTTTGGCATGGTGCCAGGCACACACAGAGAGTGCTCCATACATACCAGCTGCTGTCATTGTTATTGTTTCAACTACCAGTGATCGCAGAGGGCACCTGCTTTGATAAGCTTTTCCAGGAATACAGACTGGTTTGCCCTGAGCAGACGTACAGTCTCCTATCATAAGCCCATCTCTGTAAATAAATGTTGGAGGTGTAGCTGCTGGGGAAGGCGGACAAAGAGTCTGAGGTTCAGGAAATAAAGTAAACCTGCCCTTGCCGGGCGCGGTGGCTCACGCCTGTAATCCCAGCACTGTAGGAGGCTGAGGAGGGAGAATCGCTGGAGCTCAGGAGTTCGAGACTTGACTGAGCGAAAGTGAGACCCCGACTCATGAAAAATCCAGCCGGGCGCCGCGGCGAGCGCCTGTAATCCCAGCGGCTTCCGGAGGCTGAGGCAGCGGGATGCCCACAAGCCAGGAGTCGGAGGTTGCAGTGAACTACCAAGCCGCTGCACTCTGCTCAGGGGCACTGGGTGGGAATCTGTCTCGACAAAAAAAAAAAAAAAAAA
>CAUYQV010160785.1:0-10884 GCA_963574575.1 Galagoides demidoff
AGAAAATGACATGAAGGCTGTGTTGATCAGTTTGATGGAAGTATTTCGGATTGCATGCGAAAACCCCACACTGTACCCCAGAAGTGCATTAATGTACATAGTTACCATTCAATAAAATTTAAAAAAAAAAAAAAAAGAATACACAGAACTCTATGTATTCAGGAATAATGACAGTATATATAGCATATGATTCCATTTATGTAAAAACAAAACAAAAAAACTAGCACCAACCACAGAAACCTTCCAGGATTGTTTGAGGTCACAAGTAAAGAGTAAAGTATTACTTAAAGGTAATACTTAAAAGTAAAGGATTACTTAAAGGTAACTCTCAGGTTTCAAGCCTGAGTGCTGAGAAAATGGCAGAAAATCATGAGAAGTAAAAATTGATCTACTATTACCTTCCATTTGATCCTGAAATCCCATTACTAGGCATCTACCCAGAAGGAAAAAAATAATTTTATCATAAGGACATACGTATTAGATTGTTTATCACAGCTCAATTTACAGTCGTCAAGATGTGGAAATACCCATCAAATCAGGAATGGATTAACAAACTGTGGTATATGTATACCATCGAATACTATTCATCCATAAAAAAGACGGAGACTTTACATCTTTTGTATTAACCTAGACAGAGCTGGAGAGTTCTGTGGCTCAGTGCCCTCAGATGGTCTACAAACAGCAGGCATTAGTTCTTATGTAAATTAGTCCTTATGGCATTAGTTCTTTAGTACATTATCACAAGAATTGAAAAGCAAGTATACAATGTACTCAATACTAATATAAAGTCCAAGAGACAAACTAATATATACCCACACTAGAGAAAAACTCAAACTCAATTTAATTCTAGTTGGGGGGATGGGGTAGGAGGCAGGAGAAGGGGAGAGATGGGATGGAGAGGAAGGAAGAAGAAGGGAGGAGGGAGAGGGATTGGTGTGCTCCCACCTATGGGCAAAATGTAAGGGTACATGGCACACCTCCTGGATGCAGGATACAACTACAATAGGGAACTTACCTGACAAACACACACACTATAACCTAATCATCTGTACTCTCATATCAATCTGAAATTAAAAAAATAAATAAACTGATCTACTGTTGAAGGTGAGGATGGATTCTGGATGTGCTAAGTTTGAGTTTCTGATGCAACACTCAGGATTACTAGTGGATAACTAGGACCAAAAGAGGTTCATAGTACCTGTCATTATTGGAGCTTTAATATTTAAATGATGGTGCCACCCTGCTTTCTGACTCAAGTTGTGATGTAGAGATTTTCGGACTGAAATGACGAATTTAAGAACTCGGTGTCACTAAACACAGTAGTTTGTTCAAGAGTATATAACCAATCATAGCTTAAAACAATTTTTGTTGTCTAAGGATAAAAGATCTCGAAGAGTTCAAGAATATTGTGGAAGTTAGAGTTAAGTGGCACAACCATTTATTCTGAATGCTTCTACATCCTCCTCAGGTTACCTACTGCTTTGTCCCTCACTATCACCAGGAATCCAACTGCCTCAAGCTGACCTCCACCAAGCAGTGGAGATGCTGGGGCCTTGCCTCGCCCTAATCTGCGATGTTTACCATGCCTGAGATCCTGGGACAACTTGTGATTCCACAAAACAGGGAGTGACTTCTTACCTGGTGTGTTTTTTGTTCTGGGCTTCTTTTTCTTAGGACGATTAAGTGGAATATCATCTGTAAAATAGAAATAACACCAACAGAAAAGGCTGTCTAAAATGCAATGCACAGAATAGTCAGAAGAGAACTTTTATTTTACATTTTAGACAGAATCTCACTCTGTCACCCTTGGTAGAGTGCCATGGTTGTCATTGTTCACAGTAACTTCAAACTCTTGGGCTCAAGTAATCCTCTTCTTGAGCCTCCCAAGTAGCTGGGACTATAGGCTCCTGCCATAATGCCCAGCTATTTCTTGATACAGGGTCTCACTCTAGCTCAGGCTGGTTTTGAACTCCTGAGCTCAGGCAATTCACCAACCTTGGCCTCCCAGAGTCCTGGGATTACAGGCATGAGCCACCATGCCTCGCTTAGAGGAGAACTTTCCCTCTCTTCCCTGGGTCTAGCCAATTTCTAAAAGGAGAAGAAGGCAAGAAATTGAGAAGGTCAAAGAAAGACCATAGTGTGGTATGAGTAGAACACCACTGGTCAGTAATATTGGAAAATGTGATGCAGAGGCCAGGTATAGTGGCTCATGCCTACAATCCTAGCACTTTGGGAGAAGAAGCAGGAAAATCACTTGCAGCCAGGACTTGGAGACCAGCATGAGAAATACAGTGAGACCCCACCTGTACAAAACTAAAAAAATTAGCCATTCATGGTAGTCATGCCTGTGGTCCCAGCTACTCAAGAGGCTGAGGCAGGAAGATTGCTTGAGCCCAGATGTTTGAGTTGCAGTGAGCTACGACTGCACCCTACACTCCAGCATGAGTAACAGAGCAAGGACTGTCTTCAAAAACAAACAAAACTGTGACATGGAAAGTGGCTCAACAAATATTCATCTGATCCCCTACATTTCTTGGGCCCTTACACTTAGGTGGGGTTCATGACTGGTTTCTCACCAATAGGCTGCAGGCAGAAGCGATCTGAATCATTGGGGAGCAAAAACACTGAAAAAGCGAGTAACCCCTCAGCTTTTTCTTTCCTTGCTGTGGCAAATGAGAGTGCCTCATTTTAAGATGGCAGAACTACAGAAGTCTGGATTACTACATCATTAGTAAAGAGGTAGTAGAAGGCAACTGCCCCAGACTGTTGCCACATTGGCTTTGTACTAACTAGAATTAACCCTGTCTAAAGTTATTAATCACTGGAATGTGGGGGTTGTTAGAATAGCATAGCCTAGCCTATCCTGACTAAATGAAATAAAAAAGGTACAGTTCCTATTACAGAGCTATAAACTAGCCAACAGCTATATTCTGGGTGACTCCATTCAGAAGTCCTTTATAATTGTATGGTCATCTAGTGTTGTACATCAACCATAATTTTAAAATGGCAG
Organism: Galagoides demidoff; assembly: GCA_963574575.1. Taxonomy (NCBI): domain Eukaryota; kingdom Metazoa; phylum Chordata; class Mammalia; order Primates; family Galagidae; genus Galagoides; species Galagoides demidoff. The sequence goes on from CAUYQV010160785.1 coordinate 3,011, forward strand.
TCATGGGAGATTATTATGATGAGAAGATATTATAGAAATATAAATTATAGCATTCAGATTCAATTTTAAGAGAAATCAAAGTAATTTTTAAACACCGAATACTATTCTTAGAATATTTCACATTAACAATAAACTCTCCTTCCTAGATTAAAAAAAGAGAAAGAATAGTAAACTCACTCACCTTGAACAGAACTTCACATGACACCAACCAAATTTAATCAGCAAGACAACGAAAGCAAAAAGAAACTATTAATTAGAAATCCATTCTATTGTCAAGCTACAAATTGACTTTATTACAAATATAAAATAAAATTAGCTTTCAGACATCAGCTAGTTTACAAACCAGCTTATTGTTTGTAAGTAAAAGGCTGTTTAATAACACTGCTAATAAGATAACCCCAATATTTTCTGAAGCTACATATACATACTCTCTGTCTATTAATAATGTAGATTAAACAGATTAAGAATTCTTATTTGTCACTGATTAAATCAGCTTAAACTCTAAGAAAACTCTTGTAGCAAACAAATGAGGATAAGAATTCTGATAAACAAGGCACTGAAACATTCAGAATGTATTTATTATCCTACCTATTATCCTAGGTTGACATTCAGGTTTTAAAAGGAGCATTTAACTATAACTGTTATCCTTATGAGTCTAGGATTCTTCACTTACAAATTTTAGCAAGTCTTTTTCTAAGAATTCCCAGTGGTTTTTTTCTGAATCATTGTTATTTTTCAATAGTACTAGCCAATTTTACTACTTTCTTAATTTTATATTGTTAAAACTCAGTAATGAAATTACTATAAATTATCTTTACCTTGGCACAGGTGGAAGGGTTCGTGGAGGACGCTGTGGGGGGATGAAGAAAATTGCTTGTAAGTAAAAGCTTAGAGCATCTTTACTTTATGTAACTTAAATATCAGAGAAGTATTTTTTAAAAATCTGTTGTTCAGACATGACAAAATAAATATAATGGGTCAGACCAGAATCTTCAGATCGTTTGATAACCCCGCTGATACATGAAAACTGATGAGAAACAGGTGGGCAATTTAAAATTTGTTCTATCATTTCTAAATTTCATATAAGATTCCTTCCTTTCTACATTTCTTTTTAGCTACAGGCCATGTTCTAAGCATCAGGAATACATTAATGAACAAAACAGAGAGATTCAAGAAGCATGGAACTTAGATTTTAAAGTTAAGTTTTAGAACACAATATTAAATATATACAATTATAAGTACTATATATGACAAAATGTATATCTATATATTCATATATATGTAATGAGGGAATATGGGAGGAGTCTACTTTAGTTAGGGAAAGTAGGTGTGAACATTTCAGGCAACAAGGAGCAAATGCAAAGGCCTTTAGGGGAGATTGGGCTTGGAAGATTCCAGGTAAAAGGATAGCAATGCTGCAGCACAGTTACCATGAAAAGATAGGCAAAGACCAGATTACCTAGGGCCTTACAGACTGAGGGAGGGAGCCTGGATTTTGTTTTAATTCAATGGAAAACCAATGAGGTTTTAAGCCACATAGTAAAATACTTTTTTAAAGGATCACTTCAAAGGCTGGGCTTGTGGTTCACGCCTGTAATCCTAGCACTCTGGGAGGCCAAGGCAGATGGATTGCTTGAGCTCAGGAGTTTGAGACCCGCCTAATCTAGAGCAAGACCTTATCTCTAAAAATAGCTCTGCGTTGCAGTAGGCACTTGTAGTCCCTGCTCCTTGGAAGTCTGGAGGAAAGAAGATTGCTTGAGCCCAAGAGTTTGAGGTTGCTGTGAGTTATGACATTACAGCACTCTATAGAGGGTGACAAAATGAGACTCTGTCTCAACAAATAAAAATTTAAAAAACCACTTGAATTCAGCGTTTAGAATTAATTTTAGGGCAGAAGAATCGGGGCAAAAAGCCTTTATAAATGCTGTTTTTCATGAGTAAGAAAAGTGTTTGTAGTTCAGAGAGCGTTACAGTTAAGAAGCATTCTGGAATCTTTCAAAATAAAATACTAATAGAAATGCCAACAAGTCAATTTAATGTTCCAAGTATCTCATGCTGCTTGCAGAAGACATTGATTATAAATTGCAAACATTCTTGTAATTTGTTCCATTTAGTTCAAACAGTAGATTTATACAAATGCTACAAAATTAGGACAAGGCAAGCTGTCTACATACTATCCAGTAGTCAAAATTACAACAGAAAAAATTTGACAGCCACACGATGCATTATTGTTCCTAAGATGCTACGAAGAGCATTCATTCTATCCCAGGACCTAGTTCATGTGACCCTTTATTTCAAAAGTCCCGCAAAAAAAATGACGTTTCACTCATCAATCTCTAAGTCAAAAGTAAGGTAGCTCAACTGAAGACAAATCCTAACATCTCAAAAGTATGTAAGGCTCGCTTACCACCTGCTTCTTTCCCATTCTGTCTTACCGCCGTCCCGGCGGCCACCCGCCCGGGCGCAGGGCGCCGCACCCCGCCCGGCCCGGCCGTGCGCCGGCGTAACGCGTCATCGCGCTGCGCCACCCAGGCCGCTCCGCCGCAGCTCCGGGTGGGAGTTGGGACCCGGGGAAGCGGGGGACGTGGTCCTTTCTCTGCAGACCATCTGCTGAACAAAGGGGCCTGAGACTGGGGGCTGACGTGCCCGAGATTAAAGGTCCAGCGGGCAGCGGGCTGCCATCACGGTTTTCCAAGTGGCTGCAGTTACTTGCTTGCGGGGAGGGAGGATGTAAAGTAAGATTTTGATTAAAAGTCTCTACAGCAAATAGCGGTCTCTTTTCTGGGTAGCTAAAAGCTTTCTCAGGCCGGGCGCGGGCTCACGCCTGGAATCTTAGCACTCTGGCAGGCCGAGGCGGGTGGATCGCCTGAGCTCATGGGTTGAGACCAGCCAGAGCCAGAGCCAGACCTCGTCTCTAAAAAAACCCGGGCGTTGTGGCGGGCGCCTGTAGTCCCAGCTACTCGGGAGACTAAGGCAAGAGTTTAAGGCCAAGAGTTTGAGGTTGCGGTGAGTTGTGATGATGCCACGGCACTCTACCGAGGGTGACAAAGTGAGACTGTGTCTCTAAATAGATAAATAAAAGCCTTCTCTGGCAGGAGGCTGTTGGAGAGTCCTCACTGGCAGCACCGGAACCCTCCGGGCTGGGGCTGCGAAATGAGGTGTTGTCTTGGCAACGTGGACTCAGGTCCCCGGAGACTTCTGGCCTGGCGCCTGTGCTCCCGGAGTTCGGGTCCCGGCCTCTCCCGGCTGCAATCTAACCTGTGAGCGCTCTTGGGGCGATGCGCGCACCCCACCATAAGGGCTCTGCCCTAGTGAGTCCCAGATCGTTGGCGTCCTCCCCACCTCCGAGGGTAGCTGCTGCTTTAGGGCACCCTCTGTCCCGCCACGTCGTAGCCAACGGGCCCCTGCCCACTCACCGAGTCGCCCTCCTCCAGCCGAGACCCAGAGGTGGGCCTCATGTTGCTGTCGGTGCCGGGCTCCCTGGGCATAACCGCCGTCGGCCCGAACCCAGCTCTGCGCTGCGCCGCGGCCTCCGGGATCTGGGGAGGCGGGGGCTTAGCGGAGCCGCGTCCCCGCCCGCCTCTGCGCTACCAGGTCCCGCGTCCCTAAGAGGCTGGGTTAGGGACGAACTCATTTGTTGCCTCGTCCCAGCGATTCCGCGCGGGCCTGGGGCTGGGTGTGGATTAATATAATCTTAAATTTTCTCCAGTTGCTTACCCTCGGTCCCACAGCTGTGTCAATAACGTTTGGGGAAACTTTTTCTCAAAGAACCACAACATAAAATCAAATCTGAGCTCACATTAAGTATCATTAAAAACTACTATTTTTATGGTTTTGTTTGGTTGGGTTTTTCTTTTTAGTAATATAATTTTCGGAACTACTAATATTTTGAATCACATACTCTCTTTAGTTAAAAAGGGGGGGAGGGATGGATGAACGGTGTTAATAATGCTAAAAATTAACTGTTAAAGGGTCAGGGAGAGCCACTGTGAGTCTCAGATCTAAGGGAAGTGATTTTTCTCATACACTTGTATATGTTTCTAGAACTAGTCCATTGTCCGTTCCTAATTTAGACATACATGTGGATATTTGCTTTTAGGAAAATTAATGATTGTTACAGCTCTGATAAGAATAATTTTTCCTTGTAGCCTGATTTGTAAATAATAAGGGCGGTACGGTTTCCGTGGGTTTGATGTTAGATGAGAAATGTGTATACTAACCTTTCTTGCTGAGTCAGTAGTCACTTCTTGTAAAAAAAAAAAATCATAAAACAAAGTTTCATAAAGCAAAATACACTTTCTAAAATTAAATGCTGCTTGTTTTATTTAGGAAAGCTCTTTTTATCTGACTCTTCCAAAAAAACGTATGAAGGTTTTCATACTCAGTGATTTAACATTATTTGTAATTAACATTTAACATTATTCATATTTCTATCACAGCTGCACATGAGGTAAAGGAAAAATATTTTCCCTAAGAGCCAAATAGATAACTACAAAACTGTATTATACATTTTTTTCAAATAAGATTAACAAACTGCTACACTTTTATGGTTGCATACATTATAACGGATCAAATACTGCTGTTTTAGATTGCAGCTGTTATTCTAGATCTCCATAACAAATATAGTGTTAAAACTCCAGCATTATTCAAGAGGCCTCATTAAGACTCAGCACCAGAGGAAATCCATGTTGCTGGTACCCACTGAGGCTCTTCCTGAGCCTTCTGAATGACAGATAACAATTGGGCACATGCATCTTGCAAGTCGTCATTGACAATCACATGATCAAAAAATTGGCCAAACTGAGTCTCCATTTTCTGGGCTAAATCCTCCATCTCTTGTAGGTCTTCATCCTTCAAGAGAAAAAAAAAAATGGATAGCACAGACTTGATGAGACAAATAGAAAAAAAGCACAAGTTTATCATACTGTCACATTCAATTATAAAGCTATTCATAAAGACAATCAGGTGAAATAAAGGTCTTGTAAACTACAAAACTTGGGTTTCAGTCTTTAGTATTAATTTCTGGTCAATGTTTTGTATAATTTAGTAATAGTTTGTAGATGGATTACGATCCTCTACTTCCCGTGTGGATGTAAATTATTTTACTCTTTTATCTAAGCACTTGAAGCTGTCAAGCAATATAGTACATAAAATCAAAGAAATTTTACTTGTTTAAATAAAACTTAAACATAAATTTCAAATGAACATTACTCTGATAAGAATAATATTATTTTGCAGATAAAAATGGCCACTTTCAACATGTGGATGGTATGAACTGGTTCAATTGAGTTGAACATATACTTTGCTTGATGATGACTTAATTCACCTATAGTATTGTCTATTTCTACTTCTGTGAAATGTTCATTCAGTGAAGATCATTTGGCCTTCCCTTGGCACTAACACATTAAATCGTTGCTGTTATTTTTTTATGTGTCCATAATAATTAAAATGCAGGCACTGGGCACGGCACCTGTAGCTCAGCAGCTAGGGCACCAGCCACATACACCAGAGCTGGCTGGTTCAAATCCAGTCTGGGCCTGCCAAACAACAATGACAAGTACAACCAAAAAAAAAAAAATAGCTGTTATTGTGGTAGGTGCCTGTAATCCCAGCTACTTGGGAGGGTGAGGCAAGAGAATCACTTAAGCCCAAGAGTTTGAGGTTGCTGTGAGCTGTGATGCCATGGCACTGAGGGTGACAGAGTGAGATTCTGTCTCCAAAAAAAAAAAAAAAAAAAATGCAGGCACTAAAATCTTATTGTACCATTCCTTTACAAGGTGACCATACATATGATTTAAAACAATTTTATTAACTTGTTTAGAATGCGATAAAAATGAGAACACAATTTTAAATGCCCATAAGACAGCAAATACATCCTTAGACTCCACTGATTGAAAGGCAAACTGGAAAATCAGAATTGCGTAGTCATTGAAAAAAAAAAATGAAGCTAAAAAGGGGCGGCGCCTGTGGCTCAGTGAGTAGAGCGCCAGCCCCATATACTGAGGGTAGTGGGTTCAAACCCGGCCCTGGCCGAACTGCAACCAAAAAATAGCCGGGCGATGTGGCGGGCGCCTGTAGTCCCAGCTACTCAGGAGGCTGAGGCAAGAGAATCACTTAAGCCCAGGAGTTGGACGTTGCTGTGAGCTGTGTGACGCCATGGCACTCTACCAAGGGCCACAAAGTAAGACTGTCTCTACAAAAAAAAAAAAAAAAAGAAAGAAAGAAAGAAAGAAAGAAAGAAAGAAAGAAAAAAATGAAGCTAAAAATAAGAGATAAAGGACAATGTAAGGAAACCTCATGCTTTCTTTGATAGCACATATACTAAAATTGGAGTGATACAGAGATTAGTCTGGCCCTGTGTAAGGATGGCACACAAATCTGTGAAACATTCATAGTTTTAGTTCAGTTTTGCAAAGTGAAAAAAATTCTGCAGATCTGTTTCACAACAATGTGAAAAAACTTTGCACTACCAAATTGTACATTTAAATTGGTTAAGATAGTTAAGTTTTATATTATGTTTTCTAACACACACACACACAAACTGTAATATCTTGATCTGGGTGTTGGTTATCTGGATGCATAAAAATTCATTAAGTTTGGTGGTGCCTGTGGCTCAGTGAGTAGGGCGCAGGCCCCATAGAGGGTGGAGGGTTCAAACCCTGCCCTGGCCAAACTGCAACAACAACAAAAAAATGGCTGGGTGTTGTGGCAGGCGCCTACTTGGGAGGCTGAGGCAAGAGAATCGCCTAAGCCCAAGAGCTGGAGGTTGCTGTGAGCAGTGTGACACCAAGGCACTCTACCGAGGGTGATAAAATGAGACTCTGTCCCCCCCAAAAAAAGAAAATTCATTGTACACTTAAGGTTTACATATCTTGATTATAGGACTCAAAATATTTAAAGTGGATTTAATGTAAATATATATATATGTAAACTGGGGGAAAACACCCAGGATGAGTTCATTAATTCACCTAGTTTGGCCTTTCTATTATTATTATCATAATTAATAAACATTCTTGTGAGAGATCTCCTATTACAGATGACATATACTTGCTATAGCATTTTTAAAGTAGACTTTCAAGTAAAAATAAATAATCTGCTTACAATACAAATATCAGGCTTATATATACTCAATTTCTGTGTTGCTTTATAAACTGTGATTCGAGAAGTCTTTTCTTAAGCTAGATCCCAAAAATAATAATAATTTAAAAAAGCAGGTAGCATTATAGTATTCATTAAACTTTATTTTGATATCTACAAGTAATGACCAGTAAAAGGTATAAACCATAAGGGCATTATTCCTTAGAAACAAAAATTACATTCTGGAACAGGGATCCTGTGGAAACTAGTGCTTTTTATTGAGGGTCATCTGGGGAGGGTGTTGAAGAGGAAGAGGATGAGATACAAGGTCCTCAGCTCTGCCCAACCTACATTTCCCTAGCATTGAAGTCACTGAAAGCAATACTGCGATTTGTAACTTGATCTTACCTTGAACTTCATGTCCACAAAGTAGTCAGTAATAATCTTGGCATTTTTCCGAGATTGTTTCATATAACTCAGGCTAGATGGCTTTATAAATATGACATAGGGCTTCAGCTCTTGAGTTCGAGCCACCTGAATATCCTATATAGAAAAAGACACATTTAAAAACAGATGTCCTAGCTTCCTAGAGTCAACATGAATGATCTAAAATCTTCTAAGACTAGAAATTAGCAGTTGTTTTTAGCCATTATCCTCAATTTTAAAAAGCAAATGTTTTAAGTTTAGAGGTGGGATTCTAGAATCAAAATTAAGTTCAAATCCTTACTCTTTTTCTTACTAGCTGTGACTAGCTACTGAAGTCTTACTAGCTGAATGAGATTCTACACATGAGAGAA
>CAUYQV010160787.1:0-14991 GCA_963574575.1 Galagoides demidoff
GAAGTAACCCATGAACAAAAAAATAAATGCCACATGGTCTCACTTGTAAGTGGGAGCTAACCCATGGCCACACAGGACACAGAGTGTGCAGTAATGGACACTGGAGTCTCAAAATGGGGGAGGAAAAAAGGGAGTGAGGGACAAATAACAGTGGGCACAAGGTAACCTGTTTGGGTGACCAGTACACCAAAAGCCCAAACTCCACCACTACGCAGTATATATGGAATTCAACTTGTATCCCCCACATTTATTAAAATGGAAGGAAAAGAGACTTTACCTCCATCATGTTTACATGGATGGAGCTGGAACATATTCAACTTAGCAAAGTATCTCAAGAATGGAAGAAAAAGTATCCAATGTACTCAGCCCTACTATGAAACTAGTTTATAGCTTTCACACAAAAGCTGTAGCCCAGTTATAGCCCAAGAGTATGGAGATGGGGGAGAAGGAGGGAAGGGGAGGGGGGAGGATGGGTGGTGGGAGGGTGATTGACAGGACCACACCTATGGTCCATCTTACAAGGGTACGTGTGAATCTTTCTAAATGCAGAATATAAATGTCTTAACACAATAACTAAGAAAATGCCATGAAAACTATGTTAACCAGTTTGGTGAAAATATTTCAAATTGTATATAAAACCAGCACACTTTACCCCCATTGACTGCATTAATGTACACAGCTATAATTTAATAAAAAAAAAATGGAACAGAAAGGGAAAGAAAAAAATAAAGATTAGAAACAAATGAAAAAGAATATTGATCAATACTGATCTTCACCTCTACTAAAAGCTCTCAGGCTTCTCATGGCTGTCTTCTCCTACAAAGTCCCATAGCCCCCTGCTAAACACTGGGAAGATTACCCACCATCCACCAACCCAGTGAATGGTGATGTAATTAATTATTTAATCCAAGTCTAAGACATTTTTATCCATTTTATTTCATTTTATTAGATTGTTGCTAAAATCTCTAATGCTATGACTCTAATGCTTAAGAAAAATAATATTCTGCTGGGAGTCTTAGTTCATATATATTTATACTCTTTTCTTTTCTATAGGTCGCAAGTTTAAAAAGTTCAATAAAGTCAGAGTTATGAGATCACTAGATGCTGTTGCTCTCCAACAGCCAGTGGGCCTTGCCAGTGAAAGCCAAGCCCTGACCCAGAGGATCACTTTCTCACCAAATCAAGAATTACAGTTGATCCCAACACTGATCAACCTGTTAATGAGCATTGAGCCGGACGTGATCTATGCAGGACATGACAACACAAAGCCAGACACTTCCAGTTCTTTGCTGACAAGTCTTAATCAACTAGGCGAGAGGCAACTTCTTTCAGTAGTCAAGTGGTCTAAGTCATTGCCAGGTAATAATAATTTATATATAACAGCATGTGATAAAAATGTACCATTTTTTTTTGTTGTAGTAGATTGTTAAATAAAAGTCTGTACAATAAATTAACTAAAATGTGATATATATATGCTATATTATAATAGCATGTTAGCATATGCTGTAGCAGGTCAAAATATTTGTCTAGGACCCTAATATGTGCTATGGAAATATAAAAGAAGTCGAGGACACAGGGAGGCTTACTGATGAATCACGAATTCCATACTGTGTCATCAGTTAAGAAACAGCATGAGTTGATGTGTTCACCCAGAGATACCAGGGTAGCTCAGAGAAAGACAAGTTGATCATTTAAAAAAAAATGTCTAATTCAGTCTAAACCCCACTTTAACCAACTTCAATTGGTTGAAAATAAAACTGAATGTATCAACTCACATAATAAACCAAAACAGTGTTCAGGTTACAGGCAACACAAAAGTCAATTGAGAAAATAAAATTTCTAAACATAAATAAATAATTTGGACATAGAGAGATGAACTTCCAGTTATTATTTACTCTAATTCATTACCTAAACAAAGGGGAAAAAACTTGGATTTTATCATCATGAAAGGATGTAGGTTACTTTATCAACTATTTTTGCTCAGCACAGTTCTGTGAGAGCCAAGTGGTTGAAGGAATTACAAGGTTGAAATTCTCACTTGGTTAATTAAATCTTAGACTCCACAGCCAGGAGAATATATGTGTAGCCATTGCTTGTGGAGGTGTTAATGCCATGATTAGAAATATAACTTTTTAAAAGAAATTGCATTCTCTTCACACAAATAAAATCTTTATACTGCTTTGGAACAATTTATTTTTCCAATATTTGATCAGGAATTAAACATATTGTGTTCTTTCAGTCTCCAAGAAAATTCAATAGCTTTTCTAATAAAAAGAATTTCTTCCCAATTTGCCTTAATATATTTCTCTGATATTAAATCTACCTGAAAGTTTTGGAATACAATAGATGAATCATTATTGAAAATTCAGTTACATGAAATAGAAAAAGAAATAGATTCCTTTTTGTTGAATCTTCTTGAAAATATATATTGAACGAAGTTAATAAATTTCAGTATGCTAGGGAAATGAAGTAATTTTATAGAAAAATAAAAATGCTCAGGTTCTTATTAACTTCATTCATAGTGAAAGGCCTTGGATGGTATTATTTTTTTTCTCAAAAATCCTGAATGTCTAAAACTTACTGTAAAGTAGTTATTTGATAGATCTTTGTTAAATATAAATATCATTGTTTAAAATTATGAGTGTTTAAACATGTGTTTAATTTTGTTAATTTTTCTCTTATTTAGAAAGAATACTTTCTTTGATTTTTGTTGATACAGTTCATATTCCCTTTGTTTGCATTTTGGAGGTTATTTATTGTTTAAAAACATTCTCGCTTAGCTAACAAAGTTAAAAAATAACACGTTACTACTTAAAAAGATAATTTATTTACTTTTAATAAAAGGTAAATGAAATTTCTAAGTTGAAACAATGACCTATTGGGGTTTTTGACCCCACACAAACACAAAAAAAGAATGAGAGGAAATTTTTACATTGAACTTGGTGGCAACTGTTTTAGTGTAGCAAACTGTAATTTAGATATCGTGAATCAGGATGATGACAATACCAGATTACACATACTGTTTCTATCAAGTATAAACAGGCAAGCATTGAGATCATCAAAGTCTTGTGTGTCTGTGGGCTTTTTAAATCATAGTTCCATGGCCTACATCTTGGGAGCAGGACCAGCAGGGATGATGAAAACAGTCAGTGAACTGGAGTGGCCGCATTCGCTTCTGAGAAGGACTCACAGGGCCACTTGTTACACAGTCATCTAGGGTCATTAGCTGACTAAAACTCATTTCGGTTGACCTGAAATAAAGTTACCATTTTTAATCATTGATTTTTCTCAATAAATATCTTCTGTATACCTGCTGTCTGTAAAACCTTAAACAGTGGGTTTAGAAAGAAAGGGGAGCCACAAGTCTGGGCTCATGCTATTAATCCACTCTGGTGCAGCACATCTAGCCGACGGTCATCACTTTGCATGGCAAGGAAGTTTATTTTATTCTTTCCCTCATGGGTAGCAAGACTAATAAGTCTGTGGAAGATGGACTTTTGTTAAATGAGTCTTACTAATAGCCAGAATGTCAGTTTACTCATTTATTGTGCAAAATTATATATATGTGTGTGTGTGTGTGCGTATACGTGTATATATATGTGTATGTATATACATATACATGCAGGTGTAGACATATACACATGCTACTAGGAAAACAGGATGATAGATCAGGTAATTCTTTGAAAATACAAAATAGTGTTTGGGGATGTCCTTTAAAGAGCAGGTGTGGAATGATCATCACAGCAAAGGTGACAGCCCCCAGGCGGGTATCTGCAGGTGCCCAGAGGATTCTTGTGGCCTCACTTAGGCTTCCTCATGTCTTATTTTTCTCTTCTATTATCTTGGACTTATTACAATAATTGCAGCTTATCTTACATCTCCCCAGTAATACTGAGGATATAACATTTTCCTTAATAGAGACTTGTAAGATGCACCAGCCTCCAAACCATCTCTTTGGATGGGGTGCCTATGACATTTAGTATCTATAGGTGAATGATTTTATATTGACTGTTGTCTATAGCTTCAGAGGTAGTGTTTTCTTATTTTAATCATAGAGCCACACATATTTGAAAATTTTGTTAAATGAACAAGACATGCTCCCTCTATTAAGGAATTTTCAATCCAGTGGGAGAGAGAAGAACACAACTATAGCATTCTGTGGAAGTGACATAAAATATAGGTATACAGAGAGGGGGGACAGAAGAACGCTTTTGGCTTAAGGATCTAGAGAAGGCATTAGAGAAAGGGTGTCAGTTAAACTGAACCTTAAAGGGGAAGCAAGAGTTTGATAAATCACGGTAAGAAAAGAAAACATTCCAGACAGAAGGAAGAACGGGGCTGAAATGAGAAATGCACCAAGTTGCATGTTGTTGGTGAATCCCAGCGTGAGACGGTGGTTCCCAGTCTTTTCCAGTTGAGGGTCATTCAGTAACCTGAAGACAGTTATCATACACTCACAGCACAGGACTAAAGCTGCTATTGAGAAAGCATGTTACACGTGTGGTTCCTCAGACACAGTGCTGGCCACGGGGGGTCGTCACTCAAATGTTAGGAAACCACTGACGTGTTTATATCTCAAAGAGTAAAGATAGAAGTGTGGTTATGGGCTGATCAAGGAAGGTCTTAAAAGTCAAGGTACATTTCAGAAATTTCATTAGTAAATACTGATTATTTAATTAGAAGTGCTGATTCCCAATTCAGTTTCACCTTTAAACAGTTTCCAGCCTGTCAGTACATGGGAGCAGAGTTGAAGTAACAGAGGGAAACACTTCTTTTAATAAATTTTACCTTGATAATCAACATGGTGAGAAAGCTATCCAGGTCAGTACTTTGACACTGTTAAGCCTTGCAGTTTTGAGTCCTTGCCCTCTTTCTTGATTTCAGTTAGCTAAGTACATGCGAATGTTAGTGTCACCAGACTGGATAGAACTTTGCCTAATTTTCTGGCACTGAAGCATGCCAAGATGTCCTTTGAGTCAGTCACAGTCATTGTCTCTGTGACAAAGGATCATTTTTCTTCCCAAATCAAAAGAGTGAATCAAATTACTTCCCGCTCCAAAATAAAAAACTGGTGAAAATAGCCTAGTAAGAGTAAAGATGGGCCTTAATAATGCTTTTAGGGAAATAGTTTCAAAAATTATTTGTCTAAGGAACACCCTTTCCCACTGAAATACCTTTCTAATGTCAACTAAATTTTTGAGTTGTCAAATCACATGAATATTTTTAGCTTTTCACATGTGTCACATGCCTCTGGGACTTTGGGCAGGGCGATCATTTCATGATGACACTCTTGCTTTGGCATAGTCACTGCCCTTCTGGGTAGACACGTTTCTCTCAACCTACACGTTTTCTGACTCGTGTATGGATTTCCTCCTCCACCCCGTCGTGATTTTGGCATGTCCTGGTTTCTATTCCTTCCTGGCGCTAAGGAGCACATTCACTGTCCTATCTTTAATATCACTGTACTCCTAGGACTCCTCAAAACGTGCTGTCTGCCCAGACCCTCTCCTGAACTGAAGGACCACACATTTCAACTGCTTATTACACCTCTCACAGGCTGGACTTCCAACTCAACGCGACCTTCACTCCATAAACCCAAAACCTCACCTAGAATCTTTGGTACCATCCTTGGCTCAGTTTCTCTTTCTCACCGGGTCCAATTAGCCGCCAGCTCCAGCTATTAAATATCAGCGTTCATTATCCACCTGCTTCTGTTCCTGCTGTCCCGACTTAGGTTGGTCCTCACATGTGTGTTGTGGCCTCCTCGTTCTATTACCGCCAGTTTCCCACAGCCTCTGTCCTGCTCCCAAAATCACCATTCTAAAATAATCATAATCAATCTTAGTTTTTCCTTTTTCCTTCAGAGTGCAGTCCAAACTCCTAAGCCTTGTTATCCAAGGCCTTTCTGGGATCTGACTCCTGACTTTGCAATATTATCTCCTATCATTCCTTTTTAAGCAGCTCCCAGGTTTAGTTCCCAAAGTGCTATCTGCTGAATCTCTTGTCTCTCTCTCTCTCTTTTTGCCTATATTGTTTTCCCTGCCTGGAGGCTCTTCTCCTCTCCCACATGCTGACAGAGCTTGCCCCTGACTTAGCCTTCAGGGAAGATCTGAAGATCCCTTGTCCCTTTTCCTGGGAAGATCTCTCTGAGCCTTCTCAGATGGGCTGAGAAACACGTTCCTCTCCACGTGCCCCTTGCGCTGGCCAGCCATGGCTCTGTCTCCCTGAGTTATAATTATGTTCTACTTTTCTGTCTGTCTCATCAGACACTAAGTGGGAAAGGCAGAAACAGCGTCTTTCTAACTCTTACCCTTAGCTGTGAGCCTGGTGCTCCTCCCAAACAGTTGCTTAAGGAATATTTATGGATTAAAATACAAAAAAGGAACTGTACAACTTTAAATGGTTGGACATTAAGTTCTTATTGACCATAAGTCTTCAGACGTATGTTAGGGTCACACTCACTGTGGAAGGATCTTTGAGGACCTCAGTGCTCCTACTTCTAAATGAAAGTTTCTATTTTGTGTCAGAAGGTGCTGCCATATTAACTCTCTGCCATTGTTGTGGATTAGCTGGTTTTATTGCCTATTTTTTATGGAATCACAACTTCTGTATTTTACCAGGACCCTGGAAGTAAGATCCGAGGACTGAGAACTGAGTCAGTCGTACAGGCTTTACTGTGTACTTTCTTTTAATTTTTTTTAATCGTTAGGAATTGGACACCTTGTAACAGGGCTTTTGTCAGGCATTATCAGGTCAAGTCACTTAAAAGGAAAGAGTGTGTTTTCTTTTAACACTGGTTAAACCCAATTAGTGGTCATCCATCACTTCTCTATGTGAAGGTTTTCATTTTGATCATCATCTCAAATGTCCTAAGTTTACCTGATCATTATCATCGTTGGGAATTTGAGCTCAGTGTTCCCGTCTTTGTTTCAGTATAAAGTAATGAATGATATTACAGTTAATGGAGAAAAAATTGAACTTCTTTATCAGGCATGTTCAAGTCAATTTGACATTGTACATTTATCAGAGATTAGCACTGTAAAAGGTAGAGTAAATAAAAGTTATTTGTCTGAGTTCTAGTCCATTCTATTAAATGCAAAGACACCTTCTGCTATACATGTTGGTAACTGGATGAGTTTTCATTTATTCTGTTGTACTTATATTGTAATACGATACGAATGATCCTTTGTTTCTAGTCATTAATAACCTTGGAATGCAAAACCAAAGATAACAGCAAAGGACAAAAACAAAATGTAAGAGTAAGATAAAGTGAAAATGTAAATCTAAATGTGGTAAAATCTGAAAGTGAAAAAATATAGCCTAGGTGAGTCAAATGTTTAAGCATTCTGAAATTCTTTAGAACATTATAAAATTAACCAAGAAAGATATAGAAAGTAATAAATATATTCCTGGAGGTTACAGTGAACAATCTGTTAATGTTTAGTACATTTGATTAATAAAACCTTGTTTTATGTGAGCCTGTCATTCATATTACAGGAAATAATTTCTTCAATATAATAACATGTATGAACTATATATTCTGGAAAATATATATTCTAGGAGGAACACTTAACCTGTCTTTTGAATTTTATTGCCATTAGTAACATTTATGTTTTAGTTATATACTTTCTATAATATAAAAAAATGCTTCCTGACATTTATATTTGCTCTCCTTTGTTTTAATATTAGATGTTTCCCATCAGACTGACATGTGGCTTTTATGTAGTCACTGCTCCAGTGAGTGGTTCTGTTACAGGTCCCAGTGGTAGGCTATTAATAAACATTGGCACAGTGCTCTGTAATGTGTATAATTATCTAGTTGAGTCTTCTGGAAACTCATTGAATTAGTTATCACTGTCTTTGTGATTTTACCTGTGAAGAAATTTAGATTTAGTCATATTAAATGTTTTTCCCTAAACGGTAAAGTCAGGACTGGAACTTGGACCTTTTCTCTCAAATGCCTTCTAATTTATTAAGAAAGATCAGCAATTGGAAGGTTTTATATGTACTGCCAAAATCCTACTCTTCAGAAGTCAAGAAAATTAATTGCTCTTTTATCAAATGATTCTAAATTTCATCAAAGAATTATTCATTTATTTTCACGAAGCCAATTAAATATTCAATTTACAAGAAGCAGTTATATATTAGATTTATTATGTAAGGATTCATAATTTGTTAAAGAGATATTTATTTGAAGATACATTTAAGTCATATGAAAATTTTTTTTTAATTATGAAAATTGCATACGAAAAATTATTTGGCTGGTTATTTACAGAGTTATTCTTTACCTGAGTAAATTAGGATTCTTGGATGCAAACAATAAAAGACAACTATGTTAATTATAAAAAAAAAAATAACATCCTCTGGCTATCAAAAACAAAAGAAAAAGAAGAATTTGCTGGAAGGACTCTAGGGATTCACTGAACAAAGGCTGCAGGGTGAGCTTAGAAAATGGGTGGAAACTAAGGCGTCCCTGAAGGGCCAATACACAAGCAAACCTCATGAGTCCACCCTGGGATCCCATTATCACTGGGCACCACCTCCCTCAAGAATAAATAACCATATCTTTGTCTTTGCTTTACTATTTTCTGATTTGAATCCCTGGTGGTGTGTGTTCCAGAGCCCAAACCTAGGCCTCAAGCCCAGAGAAGGAAAGGTTTTCTTGGTGGGGACCTGGGGAGGTGGGGAAAATGAACAGATGGGGAAGGGGAATTCTATCCACACAGGGAAAGAAATAGAGGGAGGGAGGGGGAAGGCAGGAGGGACTCTGAAGAACACCCTTCTCCAAAAAAGCAAAAGAACAGGTAAGTGGTCACTGTGGCATCGCTCATGATGGCGACACACTAGAGTCCCTGTGAGGTTAGAGGCTCTGAGACAAGGACGGCATTCTGTGCACTATCCACGGGAAGCGGGACCATCTGCGTGAACGGAGAGAGCCTCCTCCCTCTCTGCTACTACCTTGAGATGATTAATGTGGCCAGAAAATAAATCCCTGCTGTCCTCAGTGCCTCGTGAATTGAGTTTTGCTTTGGTTTTACTCTTGAAATAGATTATCTGTAAGCAGAGTTCACTAGATTTCGGGTGAAAACAGATGTTTTGTAAATAGTTATGGAAAATGATTCACGTTCCCACAAAACACCATTTTTCTGTACCTCTAATAAAAGGTTCCATCCGCTTTCATTGTTTCCACTACACTCAGAAACAAGTAACTTCCACGTATGTGTTTCTATCCCAGGAATCTCCCATACTTCTGCTTCAGATGTCCCACTGCCTCTGGTATTCCCGGAGCTCCCAAATCATGTACAGAACTTACTGCTTCCTCCTTACCCTGTTTCTCCTTTACCTCGGCTTCTGCTGCTCAAGCAAACAGATTGAAAAACGAGTTTGACTCCTTCCTCTCCCCACCCACACAGGCCCAGCTGACCAGCCTCTGCTGTGTTCCCTGCTCTCCACCCCGGTGTGTCCACCACTTCAGGCTGTTCTCTGGCACCTGGCCTCCTGCAGTAGCTCCCCATTCTTCTCCCTAATTCCAGATTTATCCTCTTGAACCCACCCTCTTCATAGACACCAGGCGTCTGTCTGAGGCACGGCCATTGCTCCTTATTACCAGACCTTCCACTGTCTGGCTTCAAACACATCTTTGCCTCTCCCTCATTGAAGTTCTTCAGTGCTGAGCTGGAGATCTTTCCCCCAAAATTAGTAAAAAATGGAGAGTAGATTTGTGTTGTCTAAGCCACTGGCCCTTTCCCTGCCATCCTCCATCTGCCAATGCCAGAATGTGGCCTAACAGGGCAGGACAGGCCAAAGTATTACACACACACACACTCTCCCCAAACCTCTGAAGCCACACGGACATTGAAAACAAGCTTGGGTTAAGGTTTGAAGAACAAAAGTGACCTGAAAACTGTGGGATCTACCTAAGACATAATTAAGGGTGGTTAAGGGAATATTAGATAGCTATAGCACAGTTGAAAGCAGTGATTATTACAAAGTAAAACCCGGGTATGTTTAAACCCCCGAAGAACTGAGATTCAGCTGACTGATTATATCCTGCCAGGCAGCATCTCTCTTCTAAAGCATTTTCCTGCTGTGTCTCTCTCCCACCTACCTGGTGCACTCCCGCTAAGCTTCTCTGTCACGACACTCGTGGGCTTGTCTCTCTTGTTGAGTTGTGAGCTTCTCATGAGGCTCAGATTGAGTCGTCTTCATCTTGGGAACCCCTGTGTTTTAACCCAGTGCCTTGCACACAAACGGTTCTCCTTACTTATAAATGAGTGTTGCACAAAAGTGTGATGGACCCTGGATTCGGTTAGCACATTCTCAGAAATGCTAAATCACAGCAGCTCATTTTAAATGACAGTGGCCGCCCTTTTTTCATTTTTCAGACTGTAATATTAATATTTCCTGATTTTAGTGTAAAATATATAGAAATGGAAATAGCATATCACCCTACTCACATCTATTTTGAAATTTCTATGTACTTTGAATATTTTTAGTATAGATTTTGTGATCATCTTCCTTTTAAATTTGTTTCACAGGTTTCCGAAACTTACACATTGACGACCAGATAACTCTCATCCAGTACTCGTGGATGAGTCTGATGGTGTTCGGGCTGGGGTGGAGGTCCTACAAGAATGCCAGCGGGCAGATGCTGTATTTTGCACCTGATCTAATACTAAATGAGTAAGTAGTAACTTTTGCTGTTCTTGTTTTTATCATAGGTATATATGTAGGTTAACTCTGAAATTTACATTTCAATAGATGATCACAGACTTAGCATCGTAAATAACAAAATTCTCCTGAATGGCTTCTCAGAAGTACCTAAAAATACGTGTTGTGACCAAATATGTCAACTTCCTTTATTGTATTTAAATAGCTTAATTAATGAATGAATATTTATTAATTAATAAAACTTTTATCAGTAATTTGATATTTGGAGCCTCTTGATTCAATATAGTAGGTGTCACAAACATAATTTTTTAAACTTCAAAAATGTATCAAGACAAATATGGAAAGATTAAAATTGAATATTTATCAGATTTCAATTTCATACATTGGTACTATTGTCTATAATGAAATAAATGAGAAATATTTTTGCTTGAATATTTTTGCAAAAATATCTTTCTTCCTACAAGATCTATTAGACTGATAATTTATTTTAAAAATTGAAAGATGAAAATGTCAATTTGCTTTATTATATTTAAGCAGTGGCAATTAATTTTCCACATGTAAACTTCAACTGAATAAAAATATTTTCATGGTATTATTTATACTGTTCTAATGGTGAATGCTAACTTAGAAGAACGTAACCTAATAACGTATACACATGTAAGTCTTTACAGCTTACAGATAATTTTCATGTTTCATTATATTTTATCCAACAATCCTTTGAAATAGGTAAGGAATCAGCATCTTTCATTTCACAGTTCAGAAAACTGAGGCTCGGAAGAATTTTATATAAGAATTAATCTTATCTCTTCTGAGTCAGAATCTAGTTTCACTATTCTTGTTAGCCTTGTTTGGCTAAAATGAACATTATAACACAACACGTGGTTGAGAAAATACCTTAAATAAATTTCCTACACCTTCAGCGTTTGTGTCAGTTATTTAAGGCTTGCTATGGCAACATTCTCTTTTGTTCTGTATCACCATATATTTTTCCAGAAAAGTAAGTTTCTATGAACTGAATCAATTCTCCCCTGTGTGTATGTTTTTACAAAAAAAAAATTAATAACTAAATAAAGCATTTAGGAGCATCCATCATCTCCACATTTTCTACTCAGACAACTCTGCTCTCCTTTCTTGGTTTAGGCATTTAAGGTGTGATAATAAAAGTGAGAAATAATATTAAGGTCAGTATGTGTCTTTAACATAATTTTCTAACTTTAAAATTTCTTAACCTCAAACAGTCAGTGTTATGTAAGAGCTTTTAGAAGATGTTAAAAATTCCAAACATTAACTCTATGTATTAAAAGTGATAGAGTCAGTGATATGCGAGGTAGTCAGCAAAGTCCATGTCCCCTGACAAATTACATAGACTGGCTGAGACACCACGGTTTTCTTTCCTGTTGCCCTTTCTTTTGTGTGTTGTGTGTGGTCCAAGACAGCGGATGAAAGAATCATCATTCTATTCGTTGTGCCTTACCATGTGGCAGATCCCACAGGAGTTCGTCAAGCTGCAAGTGAGCCAGGAGGAGTTCCTCTGTATGAAAGTCCTGCTGCTTCTTAATACAAGTGAGTGGATTCAAGTCACTTCATACAAGATATTTAGTTTCATAATTCATTAGGAAAGTCTCAAACAATAATTTAATTATATAAGTTAGAGACCTTAGATTATAAAGGAGAAATACCCAGTATGTTGCCATAGTCACTAATAAAATTACTTGATTTTTTTTTTACCTACCATACTAAATACTATGTCATTCTAACACAGCCTGGTCAATTTCTTTTTTTATTTTGAAAAAATATGGTCTGTCTAACAAGGGTACAAGTGAACTTCTCTAGAACTAGAGTGTAAATGTTTTAACACAGTAAGTAAGTAAATGACACAAAGTCTATGTTAACCAGTTTGATGAAAATATTTCAAATTGTATATGAAAACACTACACTGTGATGTATACAGCTATCATTTAATAAAAAAAAAAAGAAAAAAGAAAAAATATGATATGTTATTGATTAAATGACTTTTTCATATTCACCTAATTCAGCATTATAAACTACAGTCATGTGCCACACAATGATATTTTGGTCAACGATGGGCTGTATTTACCATGGTGGTCCCATAAGATTATTATGGAGCTGAAAATTTCCTATCACCTACTGACGTTATAGCTTTAGTGACTTCACAACACAATGCAACACTCCTGTGTTTGTGTTGACTCTGGTGTGAACAAGCCCACCAAGCTGCATATAAAAGTCCTATCAAAGTATACCACATACAGTTGTACAAGCTTAACACGTGATAATGGCAACAAACAGCCATCACTCATTTATGTATTCACTTTTTCAATCATTATTTTAGAGTGTGCTACTTTTACTTATAAAAAAATATGGACTGTAAAACAGCCACAGGCCGGTCCTTCAGGAGGTATCCAGAAGGGGTTGTCATCCTAGGAGAGGGTGGCTGTGTATGTGTCACCGCCCCTGAAGACCTTCCTGGGGAACAGGACAGCAATACAGATGATCCCAGCCCTGTGCAGGCTTAGACTAAGGAGTCCGCATCTTTCTTTTTAACAAAAAGTGTTTAAAAAGTAAAAGAACAAACATTAAAAATAGAAAAAGGTCTTATAGAACAGGATGTAAAGAAAGAAAATATTTCTGTATAGCTGTATGTGTTTGCATTTTAAGCTAATTGTTATTATGAAATAATTAAAGAGTTAAAAAAATTAAAGAGTCTATAAAATAAAAAGGTACAGTAAGCTAAAGTTAATTTATTATTGAAGAAAGAAAAATAATTTTTATAAATATAGTGTATCCTAAATGTACGGTATGAGTAACTGCCAGACCTGCGAGCCCCATTTATGGTAAGTTTTATGCTACATTTTCACTGTACCTAGTCTATGTTTAGGTACACAAATACTTGCCATTATGCTACAATTGCCTACACTATTCAGTGCAGAAACACGTACACAGAGTTGTAGCCTAGGATTAAACTAGCACAGGGGTGAAAACTACACACTTCTCATAATGTATCCTCATCATGATCCAATCCAAGGCTGCAGTTAGCATTGCATAAACAGAAACAAACCGTGCTTCCCTCACAAAGAAAGTCTCTACATAAAATTCATAATTTTTTTTGGAACTATTCTTGTTATTTCAGAACAGGCTGTTTAACACATAACTATAGAGATTAGTAGTAGCTTAGTGCAGTCACAGTATACTTATTACCCACAAACATAGTCCAGTAGGTTAGCAAGAAAAATTCAGGCTCCTTCCATCCAGTGGTGCCACCCTTTCCTAACACCTTAGAGTCCCCACTGGATATGACTAGAAGTGAACACTGGGTAAGAGAAGGCTTGGGGTCAAGACTTGAAACTACTAGGAATCACGTCTAGTCATATTCCATGACCCACCTTAGCTGCAAGAGATGCTGGGAAATGCACCCTACCTGTATGCCCAGAAGAAAAAGGAGGTGACTTGTTATAAAAACATAGCATTGGTCACCAGAATTGGGCAGGCAAATATCCCTTTTTTGTGCTCTTTTTATGCATAATCAGATTCAGCCCTCAAATGTACAAACTGATGCCTCCTTAGAGTGATTTACAACAGAACCATGGGGACCTAAGACCTTGGATTAACAGTGAGCCCAGGGTCTTTCTGAGAAGCATCTTTGCAGGAACTTTTCTTAGTGACACAAATCTCAGATGGCTGGGGGTTGCACGTCAAGAGGAAAGGCAGGAGAGCTAAATTCTTAAAATGGAAGGTTTCCTCATTGATCTTTGCAAAAGACAGGGACCACTACGGGATCTAAGGAGCCATAGCTCATTCCCAACCCTTGGGAAACCCTATTTGGAGAAGGATTTACAGTCTAATTTTGTGAAAGAGCATAGTGTAGACAAAGAGTATTGGTATGGGACTGGCCAAGAAAGTCAACTGGAATAAATTTAATAATACAGTAATCTCTGCTCTGCTTTGTTCGATGGTAATTCATCCTGTAGTCGTTATGTCACAGATAGCCTTAGATCTTCCAAATTAGAATATATTCTTAACATAGCTCTGTATTTATGCCTAGGCTACATTTTGCTGGTGGGCTAACAACACCCATATGTCCATTGCCCATCAACAGGGAGGCTCTACACATTGTCATCACTCAGAAACCCAAGAGATAGCTCGGCGCCTGTGGCTCAGTCAGCTAAGGCGCCAGCCACGTACACCTAAGGTGGTGGGTTCGAATCCCCAGCCCGGGCCCACCAAACAACAATGATGGCTACAACCAAAAAATGGCCGGGCGTTGTGGCGGGTGCCTGTGGTCCCAGCTACTTGGGAGGCGGA
>CAUYQV010160789.1:0-14032 GCA_963574575.1 Galagoides demidoff
GCTGCAACCAAAAAATGGCCGGGCGTTGTGGCGGGCGCCTGTGGTCCCAGCTACTTGGGAGGCAGAGGCAGGAGACTCGCTTGAGCCCAGGAGTTGGAGGTTGCTGTGAGCTGAGATGCCATGGCACTCTACCCAGGGGGACAGCTTGAGGCTCCTGTCTCAAAAAAAAAAAAAAAAAAAAAAAGACTTGATACCTATTAACATCTACCAAAAGTTTTCCCTATGTTTAGGGCATGTTTCCAGTCACCACGTGCAAGTTACATGATCTTTTTTTTTTTTTTAAATTTAGGTTAATGTGAGGGTATAATTAAATCACAAGATTTGAATTTGTTAGGTGGAGTCCCTCTTGTAGTTATGTTACATGATTATTAATGAATACCAATAGCTGCATAAAGTGCAATAGTATACAAACTGCACCTGATAGAACCCTTAGCACTTAGTAGGTACTTAGTAAATATTTGTTGAATGAAGTATAAAAGGAGACGCACCCAGTACATTAAAAATGACTATGTCAATTTGGGGACATTTATTACTATCTTACACTCTGTGTGGATGTCCCTTTTGGTTCCATTTTTAGTCAAACAAACATGCTTTAAAGTACCTGCTGTTGCTGGGCGTGATTATTCATGTCTGTAATTCTAGTATGCTGGGAGGCCAAGGCTGGTGGGTTGCTTAAACTCAGGACTTTAAGACCAGCCTTAAAGAGCAAAAAAGAGACCCCATCTCTAAAAATATCTGGTTATTATGGCAGGTGCCTGTAGTCCCAGCTGCTCGGGAGACTGAGGCAAGAGAATCACTTGAGTCAAAAAAAAGGACGCTATTAAAAAGTGGGAGAAAGAAACCTTGAAAAGTAAGACATCTTAGGGGAGCTGATCTCTCTCTCTCTTTTTTTTTGAGACAGTCTTACTATGTTGTCTTTGGTAGAGTGCCATGGCATCACAGTTTACATCAACCTCAAACACTTGGGCTCAAATGATTCTTTTGCCTTAGCCTCCCAAGTAGCTGGGACTACTACTACTACTATTGGTGCCCACCACAAAGCCCAGCTATTTTTTTGTTGTAGTTGTTGTTGTTTGGGAGGCCCGGGCCAGGTTCAAACCCAACCTTGGTGTATATGGTCAGTACCCTAGCCACCGAGTTACAGGCACCGAACTGGGCAGGTGATCTCTTATTGTTCAGCTGATAGCTTAAAAGGGACCAAAAATTGGTGACATCTGTAAAGGCATCGAAGCCCACATTCTGTGAAACATACCTTGATACATTTTAGTGTTCTTAGAGGAGAAAAATACTTAGTTACAGGTATGTTTTGTTACTAGATTCCCTACTCTTGGACAGTCATAGTATACAAGTACACAGTGTAAAAGGTTTGAGAAGTCCTGTGATTAAACAGCAAGAAGAAAACCTGTTTAATCTTGTTTAATGTTTTTTAGACTTTTTATTAATAAAGTTTACATTTAAAAAAATTTTTTTGAGACAGTCACACTTGGTTGCTGTGGCATCATAGCTCACAGCAACCTCAAAATCCTGCACTCAAGCAATCCTCTTTCCTCAGCCTCCCAAGTAGCTGGGATTACAGGCACTGTCTATAGTGCCTGGCTATTTTTAGAGATGGGGTCTTTGGGGTCTTGCTCTTGCTCATCTGGTCTCCAACTACTGAGCTCAGGTGATCCCCCTGTGTGAGCCTCCCAGAGTGCTAGGATTACAGGTGAGCCACTGTAGCTGGGAAAATTTATGTTTTTTAAATTGTGGTAAAATATATATGGTATAAGTGGAACATAAAATTTACCATTTTAATGGGTGACATTAATTACAATTCAGTGGCATTAAGTAGAATCTTGTTATCTTCACAAGCCGACATGTACTCATTCAGTACTTTTTCCCCATTACCACCTCCCTCTGGCCCCTGGCAAATATCATTCTGCTTTCTATTTCTATGAATCTGACTATTCTACATACTTCATGTAAGTGGAATCATATAAAGTACTTATCCCTTTGGAATTGACTTATGTCCTCCAGCTTTATCTTATGTTGAAGCATGTGTCAGAATTTCCTGCATTTTTAAGGCTGACTAATACTCCATCGTTTGTATGTACCATAATCTGTTTATCCATCCTTTACAATGTGATTTTAATTGCTGCATAGTATTTTGTCTTATGTACATGTCAGTGTGGCATATACACTAGTGATGGATGTTTGGGTTACTTTAGTTTTATAAACAGTTCTGAAATAAATATTTTTGGACAGTTATCTCCTTCGAGCAAAGCAAATCCTGCAAGTGAGATTTCCCAGAGGTATTTAAGTCTTATATTTTGATGAATATTACCCAGTTACCTCCTATAAAGTCCCAATTTTCCTTCCTATAGTGCTTTAGAGTGTCCATTTCTCTGAACCCCTATGAATATTAGTTTGTAAAATGATGTTTGATCTTTGCACAACTGATCAGAGAAAATACTTTGTTCTTGTTGTACTCAGAATGTCTTTATCTTAGAAATCAAATATACCTTCAGATATAATAATTTGCTGCTTTTTAAGAGATTTGAAACTTTCTCTTTTGGTTCTGTTGTTTAAAAAAATTGGTAATGTCCCAAGGTGACAATTTTGAAGGGCAGATTGAGGAGAAGATCTTGTATCTGTATTAAGAAAAAAAGGAAGCCTTTCTTTATAATCACACATACACCTGACACACTCATATGTGACTTATCTCTACAAATTGGATAGTCTTTAGAAGTTAGACAGCAACATTTATTGAACTCTTGCTGTGTGTAACATCCTTTGTTGCCAGAAAGGAAGTGGTGTTTTGACCCCTATCCTTGTGGTCCTTACAGTTAAGTCTTTGAGTACATGTAATAGGAGGTAAAAAGTGACATATATGATAGCATATGTCTTAAGGCAGTCCTGTGGAAGTTCCCTATCAGAACTGATTTTAGGTAATTGTTCAGTGAATCATATGACTTTCCTAGTACATGAAATCATAATATCCTAATAGAGAAGGTATCTACTGGTACTGGGGTGTTTTCCAGCCTCTGTTGTATACGGATAAAGTTGGGGAGTTGTGTGTCTTCAGAAGTGTTTGCCCATTCCTCTTTTCAAGGAAGTGATGGAGCAGATCCATTTTCCTGAGAAATACTTTATTGAGGGTACTTTAGTATACTCTTTTTGCTTTTGCCTTTTGCCGTTTGACTTTTTGGTGCTAGAACACACATTAAATGTGTGGCTTCTTACTGAAGCCCCTGTTTTTTTTTCAGGGGTAAACTATTCCATATGAAGGTGAAACCACTTGCCCCTCTGCTAGTGACTAGTTGCCTTCCTTTTGTGCATGTATGACAGCTTATTGTGATTGCTAGATGAGGATGTTGGCAACTCTGGTGATCTGTAATGCTATGATTGACAAAAAAATACTCTCATTTATAAGTAATTCTGTGGTATATGCATCTTTTAATGGTTACAGAAAAAATTCTTATAAGTGAAATTTAAATGCTCCCTGTTAATTTTGTAATTTTTTTCAGATTAATATACTTAAAATGGATTAATGACATTTGAGATACCAGATGTTTCTAAAATTTGACATGTAAATGAATCTCATGGTATTAGGAGGTCAGTATTAGGGCATAAACTTTTCGATTGGGATATACCTTGCATACTATACCTATACCTCATAATAAAATAAGTATTCAATGAATATATTTAAAGGAAAAAAAGTATTCTGATTAGAGATGCTCCTCAATTAAACTTCCTTTTGATCTGTGTCTTTAAGACCCTCTAGATCAGGGGTCCTCAAACTTTTAACAGGGGGCCAGTTCACTGTCCCTCAGACTGTTGGAGGGCTGGACTGCGGGCCCTGGGATGAGTCGGCTGCTAAGCAGCACAGGCAGGGGCGGCAAAAACACCCGGGGGGCCAGATAAATGTCCTAGGTGGGCTGCATGTGGCCTGCGGGCTGTAGTTTGAGGACATCTGCTCTAGATAATATAGAATGATGTGTAACCAGACAAAATACTTTAAAGCATCAGTTAGCTATAATGATTTATTAACTAGATTTTTCTTCTATGTTCCATTTCTAGAAGAAACAAATGACAAAATCTGGTGTTATAAGGTCTTTCTAAAAATAAATATCTTATAGGACTTTTCCTAGGAACATATTCAATCCAACTATCATGTTCCTTGTGCTTTGAAGTGATTTTGGAGGAATAGGAGGCAATTCTCTGATTTTTTTATTTTTTAATATGGTAGAACCTCTATATTTGACCATCTCCCTACATTGACTGTCTCCTTCAGTTGACCTAATTTTCATAGACTGGTCAGGTGCCACATGTACATAGCAATATAATAGGCCTAGTTCCTTATGTTGACCCCTCCGTCACCTCTATATGTTGACCAGTTAGTTACAGCCTGTTAGGTGGTCAACTTATAGAGGTTCTACTGAGGACGCACCATTTTGTTTCTAGAGTAAACATCACAGTTTTGGCCAGACATTGTGACTGATACCTGTCATCTTAGCACTCAGGGAGGCCAAGGTGGATGGATTGCTTGAGCCCACGAGTTTGAGACCACCCTGAGCAAAAGCAAGACCCTGTCTCTACTAAAAATAGAAAAATTGAGGCAAGAGGATCGCTTGAGCCCAAGAGTTGGAGGTTGCTGTGAGTTATAATGCCACGGCACTCTACCCAGGGCGACAGCTTGAGACTGTCTCAGAAAAAAAAAAAAAGTCACAGTTTTAACAGAATTGAGGAAGCAGTTCTTATAATTAGCAGTTCTAAAATAAGAACTGAATGTTGTAGTTGGCGATTTTGATTAATAAGTTTTATAAAAGGACAATATTGTTTTAAAAGAAAGGAAAATATGTTTATTGAGTGAAATTACTTTGGTGATGCATTTTTGTAAAATCCCTAGTAACTCAGAAAGCATTGTCTGTGCCTTTTTAAACACTTCACAAATATATGACAGGAGGGGAAATGTAAACTGATGAAATACAGTTTCATACTTTAGCACATCATTTGCAGAAAATACAACTTGTTCCCTCATGACCTTATAAAGCAATGAGAAGACTGCATAGGAGTGAAGGGAGAATGAGAGGAAAATTTACTGTTTTAACAGTAGTCATGTGCTTTGAATGGCCTGACCAAGAAGTTACTATTATTTGTTTTGCAAGCCTTTTTCTCTGATTCCATGGAGATCTCATTGACTACAGCTGCAGCCCCTCGTGCTTATGAGGATTTCCTTTCAGCTTAGACTTAATCCTTTTAAGCTCCTAGGTATAAGGATAAATGTTTATTTTCAAGGTAGCATTTTACCGCATTGAATTTCTTTGAAAAATGATTCAGTCATTTTCTGCCTTATTCTTAAATATTGCTGTGTACATCATGTTTCTAGGTAGGTGAGCTCGTGAAACAATATGAAGAGGAGAAAATAGCCTTTTAAGGAAATTGGCCCACAGAAAGGATGGCCTTCTTGGACAATCCAACTATCATTCTAGCTCATATTCGTCAGTCACATGTGACCAGTGATGACACAGGAATGTGTGAAATGGTTCTCATTGATCATGATGTTGACCTAGAGAAGATTCATCCTCCTTCAATGCCTGGAGACAGTGGGTCAGAAATTCAGGGAAGCAATGGTGAGACTCAGGGCTATGTCTATGCCCAGTCAGTCGATATTACCTCAAGTTGGGACTTTGGTATTAGAAGACGCTCAAACACAGGTAAACATTGTCTTCTAGTCATGTATTCTGAGCTTTAAATCAGTAAACAGTCTGAAGGAATAATGCAGAATGTTAGAACAGGCTTAGTGAGAAAAGCTGCTGTGTATTAATAGAAACGTGCATGTGTGAGAGCAGCATCTCCATCTCTGCAGCTTGGAATGGAGAGCATCTCTAGAATGTTATTGGAAGGAAGGAGACAGAAGAGGG
Organism: Galagoides demidoff; assembly: GCA_963574575.1. NCBI lineage: Eukaryota > Metazoa > Chordata > Mammalia > Primates > Galagidae > Galagoides > Galagoides demidoff. Next base: position 5,904 of record CAUYQV010160789.1, read on the forward strand.
AAAGGCGAAAAAGTTGGCTAGGAGAGGTATGTAGGATGTTCTCCTTCTGAAAAAATCTTCATGTGGAAAGGGAAATAGACCTGTTTTGAGTGTCTTCTCTGAACAACGTTAGTCCCAGTAGGTAGACTACCTGGAGGCATAATTCAGTTGACAGAACAAAGAATTTTAAACTGTCTAAGACAGTTTTTGCCCCTGAGGAATTGTAGGGGTTTGGGGAAGTGGGAATATTTGTGAAGCTGGTTTTTAAGGAATTTGGATGAATGTGAGGTGAGAAAAGGTGCTCCTGTTTTTGATACTTTATTTTTAAAATTTGATCAATATCCTTTGATATTTGTGGCTTGAAAATGCTCAACTTTGGTATATGTATTTCATCATTAGCTTTTAAAAGCTTATGATTGCTCATTTTCCAGTTTATATTTTTTGGTGGCCTTTCAAGGAGCATGTAATGAACCAAGGCCTTTTTATACTTACATAAATTTTTTTGAGTACATATTGTAGTTGTAATATGACAGTTTATTCTAGGAGATAATTTTTAAAAAGATAATCAGAAAAAAATAACCTCCAAATTAGCAAGAGTTACCTACTAACACCCAGGAAGGGTAATGGCAGGAAATGTAGTAGACATTAGAAATATTTACATATTTATTTTCATGAGCCAAATGTAAAATGTACATGAAGGGGTGTTGCAGGTAGAGCTGGATATAAACTGTACAGTGCAGTGAAACGCACATTAAGGTTTTGGTTCAGAATTCAGCATCTGTGACATCAAAAAGAACAATCTGTTCTCATGATGAAAATAATTAATAGCATTTCCTGGTATCTAAAGGAATTTTTATCAAAATAGGATTTGAATGAAGGTTTGAATATAATTTAGAACCATGGATTCTCAGTTCTGTAGTTGAAACTGACTTCCTTGCCAGTTATCGAGATGATATCTTATATGACAGGTTGAATGGATTTCAGTGGGAGAATGCCACTAAATTGAGAGCTTTATGATTATATTACTTTGGCTGTACCCTTCACATTTATTAATTGCAATTGAATGTATTTTTCTTCAGTGAAATTTGCTTAGATATAGTGACATTGTCAGAATGCTTTTCCCAGCATAGTTGAAATTTCTGGCAAGATTATATTCAGTGTTTCCCTACCACCATGACCACAATGCTAAGGCAAGAGTGTATGACTTCCTACTTTGAAAGAGGCTGAAAAAGAAATTTATTTTATTTATTTTTATTAGCAATATGCCAAGATAGGAAGCTGCAGATTAGTAAGAAAAATGAATTTCAAGAGATGACATCAGTTGTCACTTTTCCATTGTGAACTTTGTAGATAGCAGTTGTTAATGGATGCTGAATGTTACTTTTTAAAGGATCAGTTCATTGACTTTTGAAGGTTGATCAGCCAATGGGCAATATAATCACAAATATATAATTTTAGGTGACTCACATTATTGAAATTTCTTTAGCTAGCACTTAGATGCTAATAATTAATTGAGATTGTGGGTCACCCTAGTGACCAAAGGAATTTGCTTTATAATCTTTTCAGCATATCTTAAAATTTTGTAAAAGAAAAATTGTTCTTTTTAAGATTTGACTAATGTTACAAAGATACAAATCATTTATTTTACTACCTATAAACTGTTTCAGCCCACTGAAGAAAAGCTATGCTAATTTATATAGCTTTGACATTTTATAATTTTCATGATTTTTAGATAAAGGATTTTATATTTAAAACTTTAATAGTCTAGTCTGAGTTCATTTATCTTTAATTTTTGAAATGGGTAGAGTAATTCATAACAGTAATTTTATTCCTGTAATGTAATATTCACTTCAGTTCATTTGTGCATTAAAATTCCTTTAAGACCGTTATTAATGATTTATATAATGAAATGTCATATTAATCACAGAAGTTTTCACATTTTATTATTCTCTTCCATGTTAATACTATCTTTATGATCTCTATTAATGTTTTATATCCTCTAATTTCAATTATAAATCAAGAATATTTTCATGTTTTTGTTGGTATTTGCTTTTCAGGGGTGCCACCTTTAAAATTTTACGACTTTTTCCCTACATATGCAATATAAAACATCTTTATTCATATAAAGGTAGTTAATTATGTCTTTGTTTATAGTAAACTTTCATTGACAAACTTATAGTTATAATATTTCTTTTCAAGCTCAAAGATTAGAGCGACTCCGAAAAGAGAGACAAAACCAGATCAAATGCAAAAATATTCAGTGGAAAGAAAGAAATTCTAAGCAATCAGGTAAATGGAAATAATTTAAATTCTTAATTTGAGATTTATATTTTTAGTCTATATTATTATGTAAGAAATTTATTTTTATTTCATCCTTCTAAATCCTCTGGGTAGGTACCTCTTGTGTTTTGAGTTTTGAGCTCTTTCACTTGTGTGCCTTGCCCCTCTGAAGCTATGTATTCTTTAGGTCTTATCTTTTTGGCCACCCTTAAGGCTGGGTCACAGGGATTGAAGTGTGCAGGAAATAATTTTGTAATAGTAGTCACATTGGTACTTGTTCTTGAGGTCAAGGAGTACTCTGATTTTTCTGAATGGGTTTCTGGATTATAGTTTCCTCTTGGTGGTTCCAACCTATACTCCTTTGCCTCATTAGTGGCCCTAATAACAATCTTTTTTGCATATATGCTAATTTTTTTCCTTTCACTTAGAAACAAACCATTATGTTGCTGGTATTATTAGCATTTGATGTGTGTCTTCATATGGAATATACATAAAGGTTGGCTGTATTATATATTTTCAAAGCTACATTTCTGCAGGAAGAAACACTTAAAAAATTTCAAAAGTATAATGGTTACATTATGTTTTCTAGACATTCTTTTTTCAGATCCTCAAATGTCTGCAGTTATCTTCCTCCCAGCACTACACTGGCATGTAATAGATGCCTAATAAGTATTTGTTGGCTGGTTCCATTACTACACAAGACTAGTCATATTAATGATTATTAACAGCAACACCTACTTAGTGTGTGTACTAGGCATTTTACATTACCTCTAATGTGACAGTCTTATAAGGAGTAGGTATTATAGTTGTCATATATGGATGAGACAAAAGCTCAGAAAGATTTGATTAACTTGCTAAAGTTATACAACTAGGAGATACTAGTGGGATAGGGTCATGTTTTGTATCCAGTTTGTCTGCATATTAAGGCCAGTCTCTTTGTGCTAACCCACACTCTATAAAGTGCTTATAGCTTTTTCATACTATGATTATAGACTCAAGTATCCTCAGTAAATAGAATTTTCTGATTCTAAGTGATGACTATTTAGCACCAGAAATCCCATTCACTTCTTGTTCTTATTTATATCTCACACTGTGACTTGCTATAGTTCTTAATGTCTTAGTTTTGCTTTTGATAACTTTAAAATTCTCATTAGACTGGTCTTTTCTGTTGATTCAGTTAATACTTCTCTCTGTTGTGTTTAACACAAACTGAAAATACTTTGTATCATTTATCTTGTTCACTTTCTTCAGATTTTTATGTGTCTTGATGCAGTTCTTACTAATCTGCTCTTCATGAATACAGAGCCAGTTCATCTGGTTTTCTCTCTCTCCAGCTACCCTGTGTTTGCCTTCTTCTGTATCTTAAGAAATTATCAATAAAAAAGAGTGAAGAGAGCACCTCAAATATAAGTGCATTGTTTCTTCTGCAGTGGGAGAAATAAGTCATTTGACTTAAATTTTGATAACATCTAATAAGGAGAATTTTTATTTGCTTCTCCCTTACTCATTCCTTAGAGTCTAATTCACTTTAACTTCTGTTTAGTGTTTCACAGAATATTCTGCAGAAATGGTTAGTTCCTCTTTTGCTTTCATTTGTAACCACATGTCCATTATATATTCTCTCTTTGGGTTTCTTTCTCTCCTCTTTCTGTCTCTCACAGATTTATTAATTGACCCTGTGATCTTACTTCTGAAGAATCTCCTTAATGTACCAGTTCATGTTTAAAATGTGACCCTTGATTCTGGCCAGACCAGCACCTTACCTGGTGGTCATGCCTGATACTTAGACTGAACCTCATGAATGCACAAATGAATGTCTTTGAATCCTCCCTTGGGATGGGTTCCATCATCAAACCACAGATGGCATGCTGGGTGTCCTGAAGCATGCTAGGAAAGTGAAACAAGCAGTCCACTAGACATTTCCCTAGCAAACTGAGCAGCCATCTTTTTTTCACATATCTCTCAAAAACATACTCCATTTTTGCAAGAAATGCAATGTCTAAATCCTTTTGATCTTCATTGGAATATTTGGGTAGGTAAATCATTTATTCATTCCCCCATTCTTTTTCTGCTATTTATGTTTTGTTAAAATTCTTTCATTTTTTTTCTTGTCTTTATTTTATTTCACTAGAAGAATCCTCATTCTAAATACAGTCACATCCCCAGAAATGTTTTTCTTCCACAATTATTCTGTTTTAATTCAGTGCACACTTTAAACAAAATTAGATGCAACCTTTTCATAGAGGAAATGGAAGAGCAGTCTGGTCTGGTCATGGTCCATACCATGAACTTATGTATGAACTTAATGATCCAAAGCCATGAGATCACATGATACATGAAAGTATACATACCTTAAAGTAAGATCCTTTTAGGACTCCTGTAACTAAAACTGCATGCATAAATGTGAAGACAGTGTTATCCGAAGTTGGCTTCATCAGAACTAATGTCATATCAAGGTCCAAGTATTTTTTTCTTTTCTATTTTTTTATTTTTATTTTTATTTTTTAGAGACAGAATTTTACTTTGTCGCCCTTGGTAGAGTGCTGTGGCATCACAGCTCACAGCAACCTCCAGCTCTTGGGCTTAGGTGATTCTCTTATCTCAGCCTCCTGAGTAGCTGGGACTACAGGTGCTTGCCACAATGCCTGGCTATTTTTTGTTGCAGTTTGGCCAGGGCTGGGTTCAAACAAGCCCCCTTGGTATGTGGGGCCAGTGCCCTACTCGCTGAGCCACAGGCGCTGTCCAGGGTCTAAGTATTTTTAATTTTATCATTTTAAAATAGTATTGGTAGTCTTTGCATGATTAGTTACTATTATTCACTCAGTCACTTAACAAGTATTTCTTACATAATTACTGTATGCCTCATAATTCTTCAGTAGGTGCTTGGAGAGGAAAATCTGAGTTCTGTCCTGAGTAAGTTTGAAATATAACTGGAAGACAAAGCTTTTGTGTATGAAGTTAAATAATAACTCAAAATAATAATAGTTTATATCAACTATTGATAAATATTTGTGGATGTTACTTATGTAACCTTTATTATTGGCTTTTTTTTTTTTTTTGGAGACAGAGTCTGTGCCTAGCCTATTTATTTATTTTTTATTTTTGAAACAGAGTCTCACTTTGTTACCCTCAGTAGAGTGCTGTGGCATCATAGCTCACAGCAGACTCAAACTCATGGGCTACTGCCATAGCCTCTCAGTAGCTGGGATTACCGGTGCCCACTACAATGCCCGGCTGTTTTTTTTGTTAATCGTTGTCATTATTGTTATTGTTTAGTGGCCCCTGGCCAGGTTAGAACCCACCAGCCCTGTTGCATGTGGCTGGCGCCCTAACCACTGAGCTATGGGCTCCAAGCCTATTATTGGTTTCTTAAAATAATGATTTCCAAATGCAGTGACTGTATAGAAACCATAAGTGCATCCACAAGTGCATTTTTTGTTGTTGTTGTTTTTTTGAGACAGAGTCTTACTTTGGTTACCCTTGATAGAATGCCATGACATCATAGCTCAAACTCTCGGGCTCAAGCGATTCTCTTGTCCCAGCCTCCTAAGTAACTGGGACTATAGGTGCCTTCCACAATGCCTGGCTATTTTTAGAGATGGGGTCTTGCTTTTACTCTTGTTTAGGCTGGTCTCAAACCCTTGAGCTCAAGCAATCCACCCCCCTCAGCCTCGCAGAGTACTAAGATTTCAGGAGTGAACCTCTGCACCTGGCCTCCACAAGTGCATGTTAAGTGACATTGCCTATACATTTTTAGGCCCTACCTGTAGAATTTCTCATTCAATAGATAAGGGGGTGGGTCCACAAATCTATATTTTTCAAAAACTTGCTGGGCCAAGCCACTAAGTTCATTTCCTATTTATGCAAGTCTAGCAAATTAGCTGTTAGTATATCTATTACAGATGAGAAAACTAGAGCTCAGAGGCTCAATAACTTTCCTAAGTTACTTATAAGTAATAAGTGGCAAAGCCGGAATTTTTCTCCTGGCCAGTCTGACCTCAAAGACTTTTAGTCTTTCTACTGTTTTCTATGCCCTCTCATGTTATAGGCAGAAAGCTGCTCTTGAAGCTTTGAGTATTAAGGAGTCTTGTGTTCCCTCTCCTTCTCTGTCAGCTATGGCCAGAGTTTGGGGAAGTTACCAAGCCCAATTAAAAAAAAAATCTGTAGAAAATCGAAAAAAAAAAAAAATGGGCTCCGTGCCACTGTGGCTCAAGCGGCTAAGGCGGTAGCCACATACACCTAAGGTGGCGGGTTCGAATCCCCAGCCCAGGCCCGCCAAACAACAATGATGGCTGCAACCAAAAAATGGCCAGGCGTTGGTGGTGGGCGCCTGTGGTCCCAGCTACTTGGGAGGCAGAGGCAGGAGACTCGCTTGAGCCCAGGAGTTGGAGGTTGCTGTGAGCTGTGATGCCATGGCCCTCTACCTGGGGGGACAGCTTGAGGCTCCATCTCAAAAAAAAAAAAAAGATAATTAATTAGAGCTCTTTTGCATATTTTGATAGTGTGATGGTGAAATGTCATAGGCACACAACTTATACAGACACACAGACGCTGAATTTGTATTTGCTGGCTTTTAAAGATATATTTTTATTCAGACTATTAATTTTTAATCATCTCATTTATTTATCTTAGCATTACCTAGGTTTCAGTTACCATTTTAAGTTTTCTTTGCTTTTACACTTTGTAAGGTAGAGATATAAATATAGTTTCAATTACTGCTTTTAAACTCATAAATTCTACTAAAGAAAGGAACAAATATAAATATTTTAACCAGACTTGTTTAAACAATGTAATATCATTATAATAATTCAAGGATCCATTTAAAGGCCATTTTTCTCCAGAGTGAAGGTGATACATTGGCCAGGCTGTGTTACAGTAAAATTTCATTGCTTTTTAGTTATAGGCAGGTACCCATACTGAGACTAGACAGAATAGGTCCCAATGGACTATCATGTGGGATTGAGGGCTGAGCTCCCATAATACAGACTAGATATAGAAACACCAGATTTCTGGAGAACAAAACCAGAACTGATGAGAACTAAAGTTTTCAACGTGTGACCAGAATAAAGCAGGTACTAGTTGAGTGATGACAACGGCAGGTGCATGAGAGCAGAGCCTGAAGACTCCCAGGAGAAATCTGGCAATGCTGCTAAGAATATTCTAGCACTGCACCCCGAGGCCCACTATCCAGGTGACCACTAAGCTTCCCTGGCAGCACTTACCAGACAGTCTAGGGGGTCCCTTCATGGTTGCCAGGAATGTTACCAGACAAGGAGTGCCCAGACACCTGTCACTCTCAGGTAATATGCAGAAATGGCAACGTGTCCACCAAGCTTTATTTGTCAGAAAGCCGGCAATTCTGGAGAACAGTCAGGGTACCCTCTCCAAGACTGTTTTGGTCTTCCATTTCCAAAATCATGGTTTTATACATATAAGTTCAAAGTAAAGGCTCGGTGCCCTTGGCTCAATCGGCTAAGGCGCCAGCCACGTACACCTAAGGTGGCAGGTTCGAATCCCCAGCCCGGCTTGCCAAACAACAATGACGGCTGCAACCAAAAAATGGCCGGGCTTTGTGGCGGGCACCTGTGGTCCCAGCTACTTGGGAGGCAGAGGCAGGAGACTCGCTTGAGCCCAGGAGTTGGAGGTTGCTATGAGCTATGATGTCACGGCACTCTACCCAGGGGGATAGCTTGAGGCTCCGTCTCAAAAAAAAAAAAAAATTAAAATTAAAAAAAAAAGAAAGAAAAACCTAATCTACTATATTAAAGATTTGCTGGTCCTTTCTATTTCTGCATAGATCTAATCATATTGCTTTTATTTCTGTAAATGTAAGGGCTACAAGTACAATATACTATGTACAGGTGATGTCC